>MJUU01034290.1:0-23619 GCA_002080025.1 Modiolus philippinarum
CATAAAAGCTCGTGTTTGTACGGATTTCCGAAATATTTCTCGATTGTCATTAATTATGTAGAACTTCGCAAATAATTATTTGTTAGCACTTAATGAACGTTCGGATCTTATGTAAAATTTCGGTTTTCATACTTACCCGAAAAGTGGCTGCTAGCAATTTGGCTGCTGGCTTCCAAATAGTTGATAGTCTTATGCGTGTATTTGGTTTTTAGACATATCCACAAAAGTGGCTGCTAGCTTTTGGCTGCTAGAAATTGGCTGCTAGCTTCAGCCTGGGGAATATGATAGCGTTATGTTATTTTGATAAATACCATTAGTGATTTTCCAGCGAAAATATCTTTTTAAAAAGTTTTGTACCGATAAATGAAAGCTCTTAAGAAATTGATTTTCGAAACAAAAAAAATTCTTATGTATTCAAGATTTAATGTCGTTTTTCTCATTTATGCAAGATTTATCGTCGTTTTTAGGGATGTCAGATTTAAAAGACCAGGAAACAATTTACAAGGTACGTAAAACATTGTTAAATTTGTCTTCTTATATTACAACATGACTTTGCACAATGGTGATTCATATCCTCTGACGAATCCTACAAAATAAATTCTCTTGTGGACTGAGAATAGAACGTGGGCTATAAAACATATTAACACTGCCCAATAATTACAGAACGATACAAATTTATTGCAATTAATATGGATACTGTTATGTTTTTTCACCTGAATCATACACAATGATACCCATTTTTTTCTGTTTCATCTCTTCGTTAAGTCATTTAGGCTTTCAAGGAAATGGATTCTAAATGTTTCACAATGAAAAAAAAAACATGCACATTATAGAAGGTCATCAATATTCGTGGAATGAAAGTGTCGATAAATTAATAATAAACACTTTGCTGATCGTACAGTCCATGGTTATAGTCATTTTTTTTTCTTCTTTTATAATCCAGGATTCTTTTTTTTATTTTTATTTGTTTTTCATCAATATTTGATATAACAATTCCTTTTTGTTATTTACATTTACATTACATTACATATTTTGCGTCGATCACTCTCGATGAAAAGTACAGAATGGGAGTATTGTCAGGAGCACAATGAAAAATATCAATTGTTTTGTTTACAACACGACTGTCCATGTTGTCGTTTGTGCATGCTGGATAGACACATGAATTGTGAAAATATTGAGCCTGTAGGATTTTTATTTAAATTTAAATATTTTATTTATTTTGATACCGTTCGGTACCTATTTATGTAATACCGGCCGGTTGGGTACCGTCCGGCTCAAGTTGACTATATATATATATGAGCAGATAGCATAAGATAACAGAACGTTAAAGATAGAACATAAGTGACAACATTAATATGGATGTAACTTAATCATTTTATGTATACTGTGATTTAAATATGTGATTTTCTTAATAGAACATTTAACGGATATTTAGTGTTTTCTATTTATTTCAATTCAAACATACAAGGTTACGCTACAAATGGTGGCAGCTGCGGTATTTTAAGTGAACCTAAATTCATTCATGATGAGGATCATTTTTGCGATGTTTATCAGGATTATACTAGGATTACAATACACAGTTTCCTTAAGTGTACAGTGTTTCTATAATTTATTCAGGATGATATTTTGAAGAGATGAATTCAAATGAAACAGATTATCGGACATATCCTATGGATTTCACTGACATAGGAAATGAGAGTTTCAACACAAACAATGCAAGTGGATTATTTTCGAATCATGAAGGGAATGCTTCAACTCATAGACAATTTGATCCATATTCAAGTACAGGACCTTACGGGAGGTATCCAACAGCTACCGACCAGCAGTATCCATCCAACACTTTCCAAAGAATGGATCCGTCAGTCAATAACCAATGGTATCCGTCCGATATCTTTAACAGGACGGATGATCGTAATCCTGAAGTAGTGTTGCCTCCTTCATCGAAGTTTTTGTCTAGTACACCTAAGGACAAGATTCATTATCCCATTCGACAGGATGTTCATGCAAATATTCCTAGTAGGAGCTGGAAGAAGTTTTTGTTTTCTTGGATAATTCTTACTTCATGCTCACTAGCTGGCTTGATATGGTTAATGCAGGCTCAACCGTTTCATGAATTTGTATGCTGGATTAGGGAGAATACAATCCTTGTTATTTTGTTGGAACTTATTCTGTTTTTAATTTCTCTAGTTTTCAAACTTTCTAAAGATGACAGTGTTAGTAATGGACGAGACAATCAGCGATTGCCAGATTCTAGGACAACACAAAGTAATAAAGTTAGAAGAAAGTTGGAGTATGATCCAAGTTATGTGAATGAAACGAAAAGAAATGATAGTGAAATATCTTCTGGAATAGGACAGGGAAAATCCGACCTCCAAGTGAACAGGACTTTCAGTGGTTCAAGTGGTGATACTTGGACAGATTTCCTGCGGTACTATGAAAACATAGCGCAAATAAACTGTTGGGATTATAACCGAAAAAGGATGGTGTTTTTCACAACGCTGAGAGGTCAAGCTGAGACCTATGTGCATGGTCTATCAAATGATGTACTTTCAAATTGGGATAGTTTAGTGCAGAAAATGGAACTTCGATTTGGAAATGTGAATATGAAAGACAGCTACTTATCTGAGGCTAGACTTAGACGTAGAAAACCCGGAGAATCATTCCGAGACTTGGGACAGTCAATAGAAGATCTGTTTCGGCGAGCTTATCCGAACAATCCAGAAACAGTGCAAGAGAGTAGTATAAAATGTTTTCTAGATGCCTGTGGAGAGTCTGAAGAATTTCGACTCGCTGTACGACGTACAAAACCAAACACGTTACAGGAAGCAGTAACGTGTGCCATGCAAGAGGAGTGTATCAGATTGAATGAAAGAAATGCCAAGATTGTAAGACGAAATATATATGCAGTAGACGCTAATAGTGAGATTCACGATGTAACAACGAAGAGTGTTTTCAATTCACAAAATGGAAGAACCCAAGATATGTTGAATGAGATGACGTCAAAACAAAGAAATAATGGGAACTCGGAGAACATTAGAAATTATCGGAGAAAAGTTTGTCATCATTGTGGAAAGAAAGGACACAGCATTGACAAGTGTTGGAGTTTAAATAATAGAAAAGGAAACGAACTTTCAGAGCTACCGTCCGATACCGTCCGAGTTAAGGATGGCACCGACAAGCAGTTAAACGGGGACCGGTCGGAGCAATATGCCCTGCTCCGACCGATAGTTTCATGTGGCCTGGCAAATTGATTAAAGAGTGTACCTTTGGTGGATTAAAATCTCATGGAAGTGGAGATGATGTTGATGGTAGTTACATGGATCATAGTGTAGAACCAAACAGTCTATCGATTCAACAGAAAGTAACTTCTGAATGTCATCAATCACTTATAAACCTGAGTGAAGATCAGTCTAACCTAAAAGGGGATATCAAGTCGAAAGAAACATTGACACAAAAGCAACAATTTGTTGAGTACAATGAGAAAAGGGAAATGGATATTGAGCAAGATAGTGTAGCCCTGTTAACAAAAGTCAATGGCAAAACTGGTATGTTGGTTGATGGTCTTATAGAAGGATCACCTATCACCTGGAAAATAGATACCGGTGCTAAAAAGACATTTATAACAGAAGAAAGATATAGAAATATTTTGCCTGATAGCAGACCTTTGCTTGGCCATGTGGAAACAAAATTTGAGACTGCTAATGGAAGTATGTTAAATGTATTAGGAAGAGCAGTGATGACTTTATCTTTTGATGAATTTTGTGTTGACTTCCCTGTGATTGTTGGCGGAGTGAAAAATAATTTATTGGGAGAATACTTTTTACAGTGTTTTCGGTGTCACTGGGACTGGGAATCTAAAGCTCTGGAAATAAACGGAAAAAATATACCATTCAATGAGGACAGAGTGGATATTCGATCTAGTAGTGTAGTTGCCTTAGAAACAATTTGGATACCAGCTAAACATGAAGTTATAGTAAAGTCTTGCTTAACGAGAGAAGTTAGTGGAAAGGATTCTAAAAATGTTTATGGTGTTTTATCTCCTGAAAGGAATTTCATGAAAAATTGTGGACTAGCATTGGCTAGAGTCTTGGTTAATGCATCCCAAGGAATAATTTATTCTCGGATATTTAATCCAACATCTACAGATTTAGCGTTACATAAAGGAACACACATTGCATTGTTTGTTCCGGTTGTTGCTATCGGTGATAATATAGCCGTTACAAATGAAGAAGGTGTATATGAAGTGACGGAGCCTTGTGTTCCTTCAGATAAAGAATTACCAGTACATATGAAGGATATGTTTTTTAAAGGCAAAGGCTTATTGTCAAAAGAAGAGGCCGATAGGTTTAAAGGGGTATTAATGCAATACAAAGATGTATTTGCAGACCCTAATGGAGAACCGGGAAAAACATATTTGGGAATGCATTCCATTAAGTTAGAAGATGAAACACCGATAAAGGAATCTCCACGACGAATTCCGTTATTCAAACGACATATTCTGGAAAAAGAAATATCAAAACTAGAACAGAAAGGGATAATAGAAAAATCATGTAGCCCATGGTCGGCACCTATTGTTCTAACACAGAAGAAAGATTCCACCTGGAGATTATGTGTAGATTATAGAAAATTGAACAGCAAAACAATAAAGGATGCTTATCCTATTCCAAGGATCGAAGATAATCTAGATGCTTTGAGTGGATCACACTGGTTTTCTTGTTTAGATTTAGACATGGCGTATCATCAGATTCCAATGAAATATAGTGACAAGGAAAAGACCGCATTTTCAACACCGACTGGAGGACTTTATCATTATAATTCGATGCCATTTGGATTATGCAATTCTGCATCAACATTTCAAAGGATTATAGAAGCAGCGTTAAGTGGATTACAGTGGCATGTAACAGTGTTGTATTTAGATGACATTATAGTGCTAGGAAGGAATTTTGATGGTCATTTAGTGAATCTATGTAAAGTAATGGATAGATTAAAATGTGCAGGATTAAAACTAAAACCTAAAAAATGTACATTTTTCCGACATGAAATCCAGTTTTTAGGTCATGTAGTTTCACGCGAAGGTGTAAAAACTGATCCAAAAAAAGTTGCTGTTGTAGCAAATATGAAACCCCCGCAGGATGTGAAAGAGCTGAAGTCATTTCTTGGCTTGGCATCATATTATAGAAAATATATAAAGAACTTTTCTGCAATAGCAAAGTGTCTTTTTATTCTCACACAGTTAAATTCTAAATGGAATTGGACTACGGAATGTGATGTTGCTTTTAATACGTTGAAAACTAAATTAGTAACTTCACCTATTTTAGCTTACCCACAAATTGATGGAGGCGAGTTTATATTAGACACAGACGCAAGTCATACTGCAATTGGAGCTGTATTATCTCAGATACAGGAGGGGCAGGAAAAGGTTATCGCCTACGGAAGTAGAACTTTGCATAGACCGGAAGTCAATTATTGTGTGACAAGAAAAGAATTATTAGCTGTTATATATTTTGTAAAACATTTTAGACATTATCTTTTGGGACGTAAATTCACTCTAAGAACTGATCATGGATCATTAACATGGTTGTACAGATTCCGGGGTCCAGATGGACAAATAAGTCGTTGGATACAACAACTAAGTGCTTATGATTTCAAAATCGTACACAGACCGGGACAACGCCATGGCAATGCTGATGCACTTTCGAGGATAAAAATAAATGATCAGGAATATTGTACTCAATGTAAGTTACCATGGAACTATGTATATGATAATTCAAAACAAAAGAAAGCTGAACCTACGGAGAGCCCCAATACTGAAATGACAGATAAAAGACATCAGATCTGTATTAAAGAAGAATCAAATACTGTTGAAGCGGTGGAAAAAGATAATAACTCTGACAAAGTACCTAAACGGAGAGGTCGCCGTCCAAATGTTCCGAAACCAGCCAAACAACGGGAGAAGCCTGATATAGAAATAACGGCTTCTACTATCTCAAAAATGCAATTAGAAGATATAGACTTGTGTGAAATTGTAAAATTAAAGACTGAGAAGAAAGAAAAACCAAAGTTTGGAACATTTGTAAATCAAAGTCCGTGTTTGAAATATTGGTTGCTGAAATGGGAGTTGTTAGAAATAAAGGATAATATGTTGTGTTATTATTGGGAAGATAGCAAAACAAGTAAAAGATGGCGGATATGTACTCCAAAAGCTCTACAAAAATTCGTGTTGTGGTATTTGCATGATTCACCAACTGGTGGACACCAAGGAATTTCACGTACATGTAAACGAGCGAAAGAGTGCCCTTTTTATTGGCCAAGAATGAATCAAAGTGTAAAAGAGTATGTTCAAACATGTGATATTTGTGAGGAAAAGAAACAACCACAGAGGAGAAAAAGACACAAAATGAAATCCTATATAATGGGTGCAAGATTTGAAAGAATAGCTAGTGACATAGCAGGTCCGTTCCTAGAAATAGAAAGAGGAAATTCTTATATTGTCGTAGTAGAAGATTATTTTTCGAAATTCATTGAGATTTATCCAGTTGAAAATATCGAGGCCGAAACAGTTGCAAATGTATTATTAAAAGGGTGGATAAAAAGATATGGATGTCCAGTTGAAATCCATACAGACCAAGGTACCCAATACGAAAGCCAACTTTTTCAAGGTGTGTGTAAATTGTTAAATATATCGAAAACAAGGACAACACCAGCACATCCAAGATCGGATGGGATGGTAGAAAGGAGTAAGAGAACAATTAAAGACATGCTAGCAAAGTTTGTACGGAAAGATCAGTGTGATTGGGACTTGTATATTGATTATATTGTTATGGCATATAATACAACGCCACATCAAAGCACGGGAATTACGCCGCACAAAATGGTTTTTGATGATGAGATGAGAATGCCCCTAGATATATTATCTCCATTAGAGAAGGACGAAGACGACTTTACAGAACCTAATAAACATTATTTTGTAGCTAAATTGAGGGAAGAGTTAGAAAAAGACACATGAAATTGCTAGAAAGACTTTAAATCAGACAGCTGAACGACAAAAAGAATATTACGATAGGGGTATAAAAGAATTAAAATATGCCCCTGGTGACTTAGTGAGACGATATCAGCCTCAGATCATGTCTGGAGCTAAGAAGAAAATGTCAAGAAACTGGACCGGACCGTGGATAATCATTGAAAAGCAGACGGATGTTTTATTTAAAATTCAACATTCGCAAAATTCTCCACATGTGATAATTCATGCAGACAATCTCAAACCATACAAGGGAGAAAAAACAATATCATGGTTTAAACCAAGTAAGACAGTATTAGATGCGAAAATTCCGGATTTAAGTGTATTCGAAGATAAAATTGAAGAAGATCAATTTATTACCGGAGAAACAATATCTGACAGTGCACATTTTAACAAAGTGGAGGAAAAAGAAATTAATAAAGATTTAAATGGAACAGACGCACCGACAACAAACTTGTTACCGGGCGGTACTAAGGAACCGACAAGTGTCCAGTTGGAGTCCAGGGAACCGTTTAAAACACGTACTGGCCGTATTATCAAACAACCGTTAAGATATCGATCAGTGCAGACGTAAATTAATAAGTGTAAAACAATGGATAAAAAGGGTGATGAGATTCAATGTAGTATTTGCCAAAAAGTGTTGAAGAATAAAAAGAATTACCAACGACATAAAAGGGAAGTCCATGATAATAAAGACAGAAAAAATGGGATTGTCCAGAAGTTGGATGTGAATCCAAATTCAGTAGGAGATCGCATGTGAAAAAGCATATCCTTAAGTTTCACAATATCTACAAAGACTCTAAAAATGAACAGAAACCAAAAACAGTAACAGAGACAAATAACAAAGACAGTATAGTGTATTCCGATATCAGTGATGGAGAATTTATCGTAAATGACGGTGAAAAGGAATATTTTCAAACTGATGACAGTTCCAAACAACAAACAAGTAAGGATGATATTTTGGATGTGAATGATATTGACATTGCAAACATAGATGAATTCATCAAATATTTGGAAGAAGAAGATAAAAAGAATTCAAAACCTGTTAATATAAATATAGACAATGTTTCTTTAAATGCAGATAATGACGAAAATAATAATATAATGGATACAACAACAGAAACAGTGATACTTACACTAAAGAAGACTACAACGAGATATACAGATGGTACTGAGAAGACAGATACAGAAAGTATAATAAACTACTCTATGAATGTAGACATGGCACATGTAAATATTCCCGATATTGTAAACAGAACAAAAGAACAAGTGAATGACTTTTTAACCAGTAAGACAACGGCGAAATGTACACCTGTATAACACCCGAATTATGTGTATTCCAGTTACATCTATTTATAGAACATTTGACAGTCAACGTTAATTGTGTGTTTCACTTTGTTTATTTACATGATCGTGCGTTTAATAGACATTTAATAATTGAAATGGGACTTTCAATAGCTAGTCGGCGGGAGTTGTAGGATTTTCATTTAAATTTAAATATTTTATTTATTTTGATACCGTTCGGTACCTATTTATGTAATACCGGCCGGTTGGGTACCGTCCGGCTCAAGTTGACTATATATATATATGAGCAGATAGCATAAGAGAACAGAACGTTAAAGATAGAACATAAGTGACAACATTAATATGGATGTAACTTAATCATTTTATGTATACTGTGATTTAAATATGTGATTTTCTTAATAGAACATTTAACGGATATTTAGTGTTTTCTATTAATTTCAATTCAAACATACAAGGTTACGCTACAAGCCCTTAGAAAAACTTATTAAAAATGTAAAACATTCCGATTTATTTCAAGACACCGTGCACCTAATCACGGGGGTTCTGGATCCGTTCATGAGATATACGAAAAAATAGAATTGACCATTTGTCATCATTTAAACAACAAAAAGAAAAATTAGAAAAAGAATTACTATCTATTAGAACAAAAAGTAATCAACATCTTGATCTTATTCAGGAAACCCTTAAGAGCGAATTAACTGAATTAGAAGCAAATGAACATAAACAAACCAAGGACATTATAACATTTTTGTCCACACACGAGAGACAACATAACAACTACCAAACTACCATGTCAACCATAAAACAGTTTGCCACAGATCTTCAGAATTTTATTTCTGTACATGAAATAGACCACCATGTCAATACAGGTACTTATTAAAACTTAAAAAAAAATATTAAAATGAACTATATAACATTATCACTTGAAATGGAGAGCAAAGTTCAACAGTTTCCAACAAACGTTCCAACCCACGGGAAAATAGTCGTTAGGAGCCAGCCTTGTAAAATATCTGTTTCTAGATGAAAGACCAAACAAGCACAGATAATAGTCGCCGCTACAACATCCAAGTCCATTGAAAATATAACATTAAAGCTACTGGAAACGATAAATACTCGGGAAAAGGGCACGACGGGATGTGTATTGATACCTGACGGTAGAATGTTGTTTTCTTATTATGATCAATGCCGTGTCAGATCAATCAATAAAAACGGATCCCAAAACTGTGATACAGGTAAACTGTTGCCATGGACATACGATATAACCTATATGGAGGATACTGACACTATTGCTATTACATCTGGTTATGATTCGCCATGTATCAGGATTATAGACATACGCAGTGGGAAAATCAAGAAACTATTTCAGTAAAATCAGAATGTTATGGCATGGTGTACAGAAATGATACACTGATTTACTGTGCTGGACACAAAGGTCTACGTATGACCAATCTTAACGATCAGTCCGAAACTGATGTTTTAGTCGGACAAATGTCTTTATATGTTGCTACATACCGAGATAAACTTTTTTATACTAACAATAATACATTTGCCGTTACATGTTGTGACCTCCATGGCTATGTACGATCGCAATTCAAAAATGAAGGTATTCTGAAGCGTCCTTATGGTTTAACTGTAGACAATGAAGGAAACGTTTATGTCTTTGGTTCTTGGACTCAAAATGTTGTTGTAATCTCTTCTGATGGACAATATGCACGACAGTTATGAGTTACTCGGGATAATGGATGGACTAGATCGTCCACAAGTGTTAC
This sequence comes from Modiolus philippinarum, assembly GCA_002080025.1. Taxonomy (NCBI): domain Eukaryota; kingdom Metazoa; phylum Mollusca; class Bivalvia; order Mytilida; family Modiolidae; genus Modiolus; species Modiolus philippinarum. The sequence continues at coordinate 10,093 of MJUU01034290.1, forward strand.
ACTACGACAGATCTACAAACCAATCATTGTTTGCGAATGAAAAAGATGTCGCTTTTCTGTTCCAGGTTGCATAATGACTCAAATCTGTGCTAAAGACAAAATGCATTATTTAACTTTAAAATTGACATGAGAACCGGAGTCTTGTGAAAACTCAGATTTTGAAATAAAAAGTACGGAAAACCCACAATTAGCTCTTTAACTAATTATGGTCAAAGAGTGCAAATATTTCTTTACTGAAAAAGATGAATAACTTAACAAGAATTAATATATTTATACATAAGATTTGAAGTTTTGCAGTAACAAAGACATTAAAACAACGGCAGTAGAATACCGAAGGAACAAAGGGGAGATATTCACAAAAATCGAAGTCCAAAGACAGGGCAAAAACAAGAACACAGAAAACAATGACGTTAGACACAAAAACAATGACGCCAGACAGACACAAAGCACAGAACCAGAAACCACAACATTCAGAACAAAGGCACTCACAGTGTGAACTCCAGTGAAACTGGGAGTGACATCAGGTGCTCCGGAAGGGTAAGCATGTCCTGCTCTGTTAACAGCACCCGTCACACTGTGAGTGATTCAATCCGGGAAAATGTCAAAGTCGGTAGTCAAATCCGGGAAGACGTGAATCTAGCTGAAAATGTCCACTTTCATTTGGGATACTGACACGTCATATCTTTCAATGATGCTATGGTGACGGCCATAGAATTTCTTGAGGGATGAAATTAACAAAGGTTGAACAAATCCCTGACTAAGCAGCTTTTGGGACAGTGTTTTTGCTCTGTTCAAAAAATCACTGTACAAACTACAAGCTCGACAGTAACGAATCAACTGTGAAATGTACACTCCATAGGCTGGAGTAAATCATAAATCATGCATATATATCCTAAAAAAACCTTTGAAATGCAATCAAGGGGTATGGAGTAAATACACATAAGACAAGGTCCCTACAAATACATAGTAAAAAGAGCATGGAACAACGCTTTTATTACCGTACTTCATCTTGAAGTCATCATGGGGCATTCAACAAAAAGCTTGATTCATTCCTATAGGTTAATTCAATACAGACCCTAGCACCAGTATTGATGGGAATTCATTGCTAATCGTCGAATAACGCCACAATCATGCCTGTGTACTCATGGCTGCAGAATCGTCAACAAACATTAAATTGACTGGCAAAGTGTTCTTATAATCGCTGTCATCCGTTGCCTGACGAAAAAGACATATTACAGCTGACAATCACAATACTTAAAGAAGCACAGGGTACTAATCGAGTTAAAAGTAAAATGGCATGATAAAATCGTGAGATGTGGGCACAATAACAGGCGGCAAGAATAACAATTTGACATTACAAGAAATAAAAATGCCTAAATTAAAAAAAAATAGTCCATATACTAGAACATATACTAGTGAAAGATACGTAACACATACCATTCTTTAAACAGAAATTTAACTCAAATGACTCAGCACCATTATTTATCGTAAATGAAGGTGATGCGATTAACTAAGTAGCTAAAAAAGATGTTTGAGATAAACAATTATTTAGCAAATATTGATTTGCTTGAGAACATGCGAATTGTCAGCAGTATCCATCTGGTAAAGCAGTATACAAAAACTAGGTAGATAGTTCAAAATCAGTCAATTTCATAAAGAAGATTACATGAAACAAAACTGCCCAACTTTTTCAACTAGAAAACGATTTTTTTTAACTCTATATTTAGATAGATAAGTAGTAGCACCGCGTCCAAAAGAACATTTGGGTGCCTGTTATGTGAAATGCCGGGCGTCTGTTTCGAAGCGAAGGATTGACCAACAATGCGAGTTCATTTCCATTTATAAAGATAAGGGCAAAGAGTCTTGTGAAAATTATTACTGGTGGGAATCAAGGTATCATTATACTTTATAAACTGTAAAGACATTTAAAATATACTCTGTAGATGTTGCAAACACTCGAGCCAACTTCACAGTTGGCTGCAAAAACAGACAAATTCACTAATTTTCCACCTAGCGTTTGTAACAAAATATTATTGGTACCAAATATTTGATTGAAAACTTTTGTAATTACAAGTAAAACTGGTTTCTACATTTTTTTAACCGAATGAACTACAAACAAAGTGAACTAGCTAAAATAAGTTGTGAAGTATAGGGTGTTAACTTCATGTTCCTTACGGGATTTAGACACTCATTTCACCGACATAAATATTAGTTATAAATTATACCTATACTATATCAAAGTACTATTTGTATGACAGGAAGAGAAACACGGCCACAAAAGGGTTAAATGTGAAAATTCCCAATGCAAACACGCTCCGCAACGTCCTTCAACTGCCAAAGGAGGAAAAGCAGCAATTGAATTAATATTTGCAACATAAATTAACATTACAATTCAAGAGTAATTTTGTAACTTTTCCTTCGCTTCCTTCGTCAGATTTATAACGGTATTCAGGTTATAAGCCAAACATTTGCTTGGTCCATCGAAATGGATCGGCCAATTGAAATAGTAATAACTACTGGACAAATTGGTCACAGAAGCCTTCTTCTAGTCTATTTGAAAAATTATATCTGACACGTACTCACTCAATCTGAAAAAGCCGCCAACAGAGGAGCATATTTCTAATAATTCTCTTCTCTGATATGATTTAAACTCTCTGATATGATTGAGACTATAACTAATTATATAAATACCAAAGTTACTGTCAATTTATTTTCTGCATATGCGGATTTCGACAACTTATGTCTCTTCAGTGCAGATAAAATCTAAATTATTTGAAACTTAATCACGTGATAGCCCTTTTTTCTCATATTTTTATCTCACCAGACCTAAAAGGCCATGTGAATTTTTGTCATCCCTTTGCGTCCGTCGTCCGTCCGTCCGTCGTCCGTCGTGTGTCCATCGTCCGTCAACAATTTCAGAAATCTTCTCCTCTGAAACTGCTTAGCCAATCGTAGCCAAACTTGGCCTGATGCATCACCAGGTTATGCACTTTCAAAATTGTGTTCGATTAGTCCGAAGACCAAACAACGTGGCCTCTGTTGCTAAAAATATTACATAGGGGTAAATTGCTGTTTTTTTGCAAATAAGTTAAAACAGTAATAGATATCAAAAATATAACGAGGTAAATACAAACAAGATAGCAAATCTTACCTGCCCTGCAATTTTGAAGAAAATCAGAAACCCGTCTTGGAGTTATTGTTCTTTTTCCGTAAAATTTCAAAATTTGTGCATTTTTATTTTTTTCATTCAAAAGGTGTAACAGATAGAGGTCAAACGTAAATTGCAAAAATGTTCAGCACATAAGGTTTACCCACCCTGAAGTGTTGAAGAAAATCCAAAAACCACAAACGCAAAATTTTTAATATTTCACATTTTTCGTCTTTCATTTCAAAACTATAGAAGATGAAGGTTAAGTGTAAATTGATCAAATGTTTGCCATGCTGTGGCTACTTCAAAGCTGGTGTTGAAAATAATACCTTGACCGCCATTTTCAAAATGGACGTCAAAAAAGGCGGGATAATTCAACATTGTCCGATTTCAATGAAATTTGGTTTCCAAATAGGTATTGATTTTGCAACTTCAAAACTCATGTTGAAATTTGTTCGCTGACAGCCATTTTCAAAATGGCTGCCCCAAAAATGAGGGGAAATTCACCATTGTCCGATTTGTATGAAATTTTGTTTGCAACTTTAAAACCGATGTTGGAAATTGTTCGTTTACAGCCATTTACCAAATGATGTCTCAACTTAAATCTGGTGTTGAGAGTGATCCTAAGTAAGATTTTTTTTGCCATTATTAAAAAAGCCTAACAAAGAAATATAGTAAAACATGATCAGACTTTAAATACAGTTCCAGATATTGGTGGTGTTCGAGCTACTAACGCTTGAGAGACTGAAGATCAACTGTATAACTTACAATGTTAGCATGATTGGGGCAACCGAAAGCCAGGTGAGCGATACAGGCTCCCGGGAGCCTCTGGTTTTATTGTTTCTATATGTAAACATTTAATGATTACCGAAAGTGAAGGCAATTTACATTACATTAGTTAGTGCTTATTTCTATTAGGTTTGTATTGAGATCTTTTTTTTTCTTTTTGTCATGTTAGTTCATGATATCTCTATGTTTGTTCGATCATATATTGTCATGCATTCTGAATTTATGATTTTTTGGTCCTCGATTCAGTATTCATCTGGACATTTTGCATTACCAGAAACAGCGTGATGTACTAGTTTTTATTAATTAACTTAGTTAAAGTAAAATTATCGAGCATCTTTAAAATTATTTGCTGGACGAATATTAGTAAAACGAATTGACTTCTTAGATTACCTACATAAAGGTATCCATTTATAGCACATTGCAGAGTTTTGCCTTTTTGGACCAAAAAAATACAAGGTTTTGGGAATTTATTTTTTCCGGACACACCGTTCTCCCCAAAGGGGAATTTGGAGCACAACTAGTTGTTACTGGTAAATCTTCAGATATAATAATTTGACTTGATTTTCATGATATTTACCTTTATATTTCTTTGTTTTAATGTTTAAAGTATTCGGCATCTTCTCCATGAACTACTGGGTAATATCATCACAGTACAAGACTTCTCATATATTCACTCACTTTACCCATCACTGTTAAACCGACAACATATTGCTGAAGGAGGACATCCAAATGAATATAAAAATGAAAATTTCCGAATAAGTAAATGAAAATCGAATAAGTAAATGTATATCGAAAAAGTAAATGAATGTCAAAATGACTTTTTTCGAATAAGTAAATGAATATCGAAAAAGTAAATGAATGTCAAAATGAAAATTTCGAATAAGTAAATGAAAAGCGAATAAGTAAATGAATATCGAAAAAGTAAATGAATGTCAAAACGACTTTTTTCGAATAAGTAAATGAATATCGAAAATGTAAATGAATGTAAAAATGAAAATTTCCGAATAAGTAAATGAAAAGCGAATAAGTAAATGAATATCGAAAAATAAATGAATGTCAAAATGACTTTTTTCGAATAAGTAAATGAATATCGAAAAAGTAAATGAATGTTAAAATAGTATTATATGCTTATACACATATTTTGGACTTAGAATAATTTTGAAATTTGAATGTTGAAAAAGAAAAAGGAAAAAGTAGACTACTTGTCATTTGTCCAAAAGTTGGTGTTACGAACATATCAACACGGATGCCATTATAATCAATATATGGAATTGTTGCCTAATGGTCCAAAAAGTAAACCTCCGGCTTCCACTTTTGTAGCCCTACCTAAACATTTTTCAATATGACCATTAGAAAATGCCCTACATGTAAGTAAAACCATTACTTTAATTCAACCTGAATATACATTGTCTAGTGGTTAAATATGGTAAACAGCATTCCGACAAAACTGAACTGAGATTCACAGACGGAGCCTGTATTGCTCAATTGACAGGATACTTTTAGGTCAGTTTTCTACTATAGACCGAATAATTTTCTTCCTATAGCTATCACCAGCAGATATGTTTTGATCTTGTTTGGCCATATTAATCTTATCATCATCTTGACAGGCTTAACACAATGTAAGATTTTAAGTAGGTTTTCAAGATATTTGATTTCCAGGACGATCAAGACGTGTTAAGACAAGTTAAGAATAAACAAGATCTACTTGTTGATTTCGTTCTGGGACGATCAAGACAAATTTAGTTTGTTAAGATCAAACAAGATCCTGATTTGATCTTGTTTGATCCGGACAAACTTAACACATCTTAACTGCTCTTGAATTCAGTTATCTTGTTTGATCTTGATAAACTGAACAAGTCTTGATCATCCTTGGAAAAAATATCTTATAATATGACTGAATATCTTACACAGTCTTAACAAAATTATGCTACGCTTGTCAAGATCATGATAAGATCAAAATGGAAAAACAAGATCATAACATATTTGCTAGTGTATGTTCTCCACAGGAATCCATGTTATTTGTCAGATAAAAATGAAATAAGTAATCTTTGTAAAGGATCTCTATCTTCCATACATTATTCCAATACAGTTAAGTTCAATCTGCTTCACTAGTTTCAGAAGAGGAGGTGAAAATATTATTCTCCCATAGGTTCAATGATACACTATGTTCCGCTCTGGCGGCCTTTTTTAGTCATTTCATGAGCAGTCTTTGTAAAGGACCTTCAAGACATCATTCTTGTAATTTTTGGTTGATTTTGCATTATTGGTTTCAGATTGGATATGATATTAGAGAAAAATCCTTCATTCAGAGAAAAAAAAGCATTTCACATCCAAACTTCTATGGCAATATCATTAACAAAGCGCATAAATTCAAAAATTGTCCTTCAAAACTTATTAATCCGTTGAAAAAACTTATTCATAAAGAATATAAATACAGCATTGTTGTTAAATCGTTACTTCTGGTTTTTGTTGGCAAAAATATTGATCATCTCCTAAATGCTTTACACCATAACTAAATTTAAACAATTTTTCATATTGGCAGTATTTGGCGTTGCACAATATCATGTTCTTCTTTCATAATTGATGACGTTCTTATACCAAATCTGGTAGTATTTCAATTGAAGTTTCATATGTTAGAAGGCTTGATATCATAGTCATCATAATCATGTGTCCTTAGTTAGCTCTCAGTAACTGCGAGCATTTGTCTGGACAGTACCTGTGTGTATTGTCTTCATGTTTTATATACTTCATTGTAAGGGTACTCGTCTTGAAAAGTTGGACTTTTTTCTAGTTTGATTTTTACTGCGAGTCTTTTTGCGTATTTATTTTTAGCCATTCACCACACATAGGGGAGGGTTTGGATTCAAGAAAACGAGTTTAACCCCACCGAAATTTTTGCGCCTGTCCCAAGTCAGGAATAGGTTGGTGATTGGCTTGTCCATGTCTTCCTATATAATTTTAGTTTCTTGATATTTGGGTTATTGGATGTGGTTTGTTTCCATTGATTTATTCACTTTTTTTTACCTTTTTTGGCTATTTAGGGCTTGCTATATGGTGTGAGGTTCCTCATTGTGTTAAGACCGTACGGTGACCCCTAGATGCTTTGCACAATTGTTTTGGGTCGTGTTAACCTGGATATGGGATGTTGTCTCATTGACATTTACCCCATTTCCTTTCTTTTTCATATTCATTCAATTCGTCTGCCAAGTGGCACTTTTTTGAAAGTTACATGCTTTGATCTATTTGATACTTGTAAAAAAATGCGATTTCAGAATGACTCACCAAATTAACGTCCAGACAATTTTTAAGGCTGCTTTTAATATTTGATAGAATTTCAGTTTTTTTTACTTTATCTCATTCAACATCACTGTGCATGTTTACCCACTCTTTCCTAAGAAGTTCTTGTAGAAACTCAAAAACCAGTCGTAATACCAGTTGGAAACTTTTTTTTTCTTGTCAATATATATTAAAGTCTTATTCTTCAATGATGTTCAAAGAATGTCATACACGTTGCAACACAAAAATATCTGATATAGGAGCTATCAGCGTGCTTGAGTATATTTCGGTTCTATCTTGGTTTTTTAGGATAAAAAATACCTGCATACTTTGATTGTTTAAAGGTATTTTCTTTAGTTTTTGTATCATACTGCTCAACAAATTGTTCCACATAGAGCTTATGACTTTCCCACATTCATGTTTCAAATAACCTCCTATCATTTGATAACTCAATTAAACCATGTCACCAGCTAGTCGAAAGCTATTGTTAAAAAAAAAACAAATATTGTTTGAACGAAATGCACCAAGTCCAGCTATCGTGAATTTCTCTTGTTGTTTATGTTTTTTTTTTTTTTTTTTTTTTTTTTTTTTTTTTTTTTTTTTTTTTTTTTTTGTCTTTCGTTTGTGTTTTTCATGTGCAGTTCGCTTGTGAATTGCGGCCTGACATTGCAATTTTTGGCAAATATAGGTGTCTCCTATTGTCTTCTTTCGATTAATTTTGTATACATTTTGTGTAAAGAACGAATATTTGTATCGTTTTAGGCGAAAAAAACTGCCATTTAAATCAAAACAATCTATCGTTCAAACGAGTGCCTACACCCCATAAGGAACCTGAGGTTAGCACCCCATACTTAACATCTGATTTTTGTAACTTGAAATATGGAAAATAAGTAAAGTTGTCTGTTTTCGCACCCGATTGTGAAGTTGGGCTCGAGTGCTTGCAACATCTACAGCGTATATTTTAGATATATTTACAGTCAAATAAACTATGATGATACCTTGATTCCGCAATCGGAATTCCAATAGGATAAAAATGTGTGCCACTTTTTGCTGATCTCTTTCCTTTCTCGTATGAGTCAAAGTTTTTACAAGGGCTAACACAGAAAAAAGCATTTTGCCAAGTCCTGTAATTTCAGCTTCCGTTACATAGACGATATACTTTCTCTTTATAATCCAAAATTCAAGGAATATTTACACCAGATCTGTCCCAATGAGCTTGAAATTAAAGAGACTACTGATACATTTACTTCAGCTACTACTTAGCTCTTCTGATATACATTGACGAACACGGATTTTGAAATCTAAGCTATATGACAAACGTGATGATTTAAACTTCCAAGTTGTGAACTTTCCCTTTCTAAGCAGCAATATACCTACCTTTCTAGTTTATGGAGCTTACACTATTTCGTTACAGTCGAGCAGTGATTATACAGTTATTTTTAGAGCAAGAACACTGTCCCAAATGCTGCTATTTCAGGGATTTTTTCAGCCTTTGTTACTTTCATCTCTCCAGAAATTAAATAGCCGTCATCATGACATCATTGAAAGATATGATTTGCCTGTGTCAAAAATAAAAAGGGACATTTTCAGCTAGATTTCACGGATTTGGCATATTGACGTAATCTTGGATTTACTCACTGATAGTGTATCGGGTGCTGCTGGCGGAGGAAGACACGCTTTACCTGCCGGGACAACTGATGTCACTCCCGGTTTTCATTGGAGTTCACATTATGAGTACCTTAGTTTTGTCGTCTTTTTGCTCCCATGCCTTGTGGCGGTCTCATATCCTGGTTTTGTCTTTAAACTTCTGTGTTCAAATTTTTGCCATTTCTTTGGATTTTGATTTTTTGTAATTATCGCTTCCCTTGTACTGTTTTTTTTTTTTTTTTTTTTTTTTTTTTTTTTAGATAATCAACCTTTTTACCCTACTCTCAAGAGTTTGTGTTCTTCAAATAGATTTTCTTGCCTGCTTTATGATAAGTCATGATATGTTTTTTTACAACATCTTTTAAAAGTAGAACATTTAAATTGGAATTACACTGAACGATCAACCGAAATATCCCATGTACAATTGAAATATCATGTAATTTGATTTTGTTGTTTTGTCCTGCGAGTTATTTTTACCTACAATTCATTGTATAATATGTGAATGTACAAATGCAATTATCCTTTCAATCATGTGTTTACATAGACAGGCATAAGATTTCAGTATAATATATCGCGAATGCATTCATCTGAATTGAACACAAACTGTAGTCCTCTTTTCAATTCAATGTTTATCTGGTGATATGGTTACAAAGAAACACAGTATTTTATCATTGCTTACAGAATTCTCATTTATTTCATATTGGATAACTTTTACTGGTGTAGGAATATCATTTTCTGGTATGTGTTTACTTTTTATTCGATAAATTAAATAAAACTGGAGAGACATAAGTTGTCGAAATGGCCATATACAGAAAGTGAATTGATAGTAACTTCGTTATAAAAATTAAGATAAAGTTCATTATCGTAGTTGGGGGAGGATTGTTCTTATAAGAATTTATGCAGAATGTATCAAAAACTTCGCAAAAATAATAAAAACAAAAATAGCCTGAAATCGATGGCGCCCATCTTTTTCTTGAACTCTATCTAAACCTTTCCTTGCAAAATGCTTGATTTGCCGGTGGATGACATTTGCATTTTTCTATTAAGGGTCTAAATTTGTTTTCTTACAAAAGAAATTGTCTGAGTAAAAATGTAATCTCGCCTAATTGGGTGTCATTAGTTCGCCTCAACGAAGTTGATAGGGACTTCTGGAGTACCCCCGGCGTCCGCGTCTGTCTCCTCGTCCACGCCCACGTCTGTGTAAAGTCTGCATCCAGATCTAGGTATATGACTCGTGTACTTTGCATGGTAGATTTATCAAGCTTTGCACAAAGGTGCATCTTGGGTTATCTCACAGCCTCCAAGTAAACTGGGCCTCTCTGACCTGTATTTTTCGCTTGGTCAGCTTTCATTCAAATTTACATTTACATTCATATTTCGGTCACAGTACTTGGTAGGATCATCAAACCGTAAATACACATGTATGTATACATGCATCTCTATGGTACTTCAGAATCCTGGCAAAATTTGGTCAATTTGACCCATATTTACCGCTTGAATGATTTACATTCAAGTTATCGGACGTATTAAGATTTCAGTTTCTACACATGGCCAAACTCTAACTTTGTATATGGATAAATGCTGGTTTATCAGCATCCAGGTCAAAATGGGCCAATTTGACCTCATGTTACGCTTGATTGACTTACGTTCAAGTTTTCGGACGAGTTCAGATCTCAGTGACTGCACTTGGTAGTATCATCTAACTCTACACATGTAAAAGAATGGATAACAAGAATTACCTACAGTGGCTGAAAATTATAATTACATGCCACAATCTGCAAGGGAACTACACAGGAAAAATACGTATACGACAAAATACAAACGTAGACAATGGTAGGAACTCCGGATAGACAGACTTGGTACCGGCACTAGCAAAAGCCAGCGGTAGGGTTAAATCGGTTAATGGGTACCCAAACTTCCCGTTTATCTGTCCCGTTTTCCTACAGTATAAACAACATACGAATAAAACCAAACACAGGGAGACCACTATATTGAAAGGAGAGAAAAAGACAACACGTAATTTTGATAGATTGGTCAAGGGGTGTTCGGCGCTAAACTGCCGACTAGCTCAAGGAGCATAGTCTGCTGGTAGAACATTGTCGCACTACATCAAACTCAAAACTTTCCAAAGGGTTGATCAAGAATCATCATAAATTTCAGTAGACATCGGCATTATCAGTGAGAGGCCAGTATTGTGCAAAATTATCAGATCACAAGGTCTCAAAGCAAATTTAACGGATGCAAGCAAAATCTCTTGTCAAACTCAACTCTTACGTAAAGAATGATAGTTATATTCCATCTTTTCTTCACTTTTATGAATGCATGCTTCTCGGTTGGTTCAAAAGCATCCAGGCCAAACTGAATCAATTTGACCACATGATGTAATGGCATCTAAGACAAATACGGTCGATCTGAATGGCACGCAGTTCTCGTCAAAACTATCGATACAATACAATTTTTCTAAAACTGTCAATTTTTGTCCAAGTTTGCATAAAAATCACCAGAACACGCAAAATTGGCTCAAACTCAATATTGTGTCCGAAATCGAAAAAGACGGGTCTTCATTTCAGAGTTGTCCAAAATTCACTGTTTAAGCTTTTTATATGGTATCTCTTGAGGATATATCTGCAGATATATCAATTAACTGTTCTAAGCGATACAGTAGTTGTCTCAAAACACTTTTTGGAAAAACAAGCAGTGTTAAATACCAAAAAAAATGAACTACCCAAATAAAATGTGCTTAAAAATCGCAAAAGGTTGCCTGTATTTATATAAGTTAGCGGCAATAAGCAAAATTAGGCATTAAACCTATTTCCTAGGCAATAAGTTAATGCCTAGGCACTTACTTATTGCCTACAATTTTCAGGCATTAGGCTTATTTCCTGAACTTATTGATGTCAAATTCTGACTATTTCCTAGGCAGTAATGAATCTTTTGAAATAAAATAAAGACATTGTTCTTATGAAAAGTTTTCATTTGATTTATATTTTTTCAACACAGATAGCATAAATATTAATAAAAACATTTTTACTAAATCTCCTACCCCATTTTAACCTTTCTTATTATTTCTTTTGATTTTAGTATAATCTTGTCATTTTTGTTTGAAAATTGATTAATAGACCAACGAGTCTTGGTTTTTTTACTACAAGCTTGACGCCCAGAACACATATTCCCTCCTCATTTATTGGGACAAATTTTAATTTAATCCATTAATTCCAGAGATCTAAAACATTCCCTGGGCATTTGTCAAAATGGTTTGTTTTCCTAATAGCAGACAGAAGTTTCACGTTGATCTTCTCTAAATGGCGCTGACCTTGTTTGATTATTTTCAGCTTCTTTTGAAATGTGCCGGGAACATTTCTGCATTTTTTCAGATCTTTCTGATGTTTTGTATGGAAATTATAATAACAAAAAATTAAAAACCTTGCATTCGGTGAAAAATTTCAACTCTGAACCTGATGAATAACGCATTTTTCATTGTTTTCGTCAGTGTGATAACAATGTTCAGACAATTTGAGAGTTTTGATTTTGGCCAATACAGCAAAAGTTGGTGGTGTGACAAATCTTCAAAAGTGAGTTAAAAAAGCATGAAGGTGAATCTTTTGGTGTCTGATCTGATTAGTACTTATTCATAAGCATAGTTCCACATAGAAGATTTCTTGCAAATAAATATCAGGTTTTGGCATTTTCGTTTGTGCTCAGGAATATATTATCTGTTCTGGTGATGACTAAGGGTCTGATCCTGCTTCCGGTGCAGGGTTAATGTTGTCCATCCGAACAATTGTCACATTTTTCAGTTAAGGTCTATATTTTAGATACTGTGGAAGTACTTTTATTCGTGGACATCAAATTTCGTGGTTTTCATAAATATCACTATTTTGTGGGTACTTAAACAGTCGGGGCACTTAGGAAATATCATAATATTATTGAATTCCCTAAATTTCGCTTTATTATGGAAATTCATAAAATTATGTAAAAACATAGTTTTAACCTCAATATTAGGAATGGCAATAATTTTCAAAATTATGAATATCCCTTATTTTGAAGGAAAATATAATTTTTTATTTCTTTAAAAAATTAATAATTAGAATTTACAACTTATTCTTTTTATTTAAATACTTCAAAATGCTATTTTTATGATCTTCAAATGATGAAGTATATACAACGCTCAATGTTTTTTCTACGTCATAACGTTAAGTAGTTACGTCTTAATGAAATACATTTCATTTCGCAGTTTGAAACAAGAAAGATAACTCTTGTCGGCTTATACGGTGTTTTCTTGTTATCTTTCTTTACTGCTATTTGTTAATATTACCGTTGTAATCTAGTGAAAAAAATGAGAAGAATTTTATCGTGACAACTGCATCGAAGTGAAGTTGGTTTTCATAGCCTTAACCTTTGTGAATAAATTTGAAAAAGGATTGATGCATTTGTCTTATGGAAGTATTTACATTCATTTATTTTAAAACTAAAATTGTGTTGTGCATGATAATTCAATGAAAACTTATTTCACAAAGTTGAATAACTGACCGTCATTTTTCAATAGATAATTCTGAGAAATCAGAAAAAAAAGTTTTTGCAATTTTTGAATTCTTTTCTGAAACATAAAAGTGTACTCCATTAATATTAATATTTAAAATTATGCGTGCATTTTATGGATAACTTTA
>MJUU01034291.1:10827-23189 GCA_002080025.1 Modiolus philippinarum
AATTTATCGAGAACTTCCAATGAATTTTTTACACTCCAAAAATGATTGATACCACTGTTTTCATATACTTTGTTACAGAAATTTATAACCAGGTTTTTAATAGCAGTCAAGGTATTAGTGAGTATAATAGAAACTTTAGTAGTAGAACAGTGACTAGATGACAAAATGAATCTAGATTTATATGGCGTTTTGTGGAGTTTAGGAACCCAGTACATGGTTGGAACTGTTTTACTATCAGGTTTAGCCTGTAAAGATGTAGCTGTTAGAAAATGTATGTTTGTAATTTCATTTTCCGTTAATTGGGTTAATTCAAAAGTATTTGAACTGGTAATTTCTTTTTGGAGTACTTCTATATAATGTTTACGACAAACTACAATGATGTTATTAGCAGCCTTATCAGCTGGGACAAAAACGAATTCCTTGCCAAATTCTTTAAGTTTCTTTTGGATGCGAGAAACGGTTGGTTTATTTATGTTGTCATAGCGGAAATGTTGTTCAAAATATTTAATTCGGATATCGACAATTTTCATGATAGCATTGAAAAAAGAATCCAAAGATTTTTTGTCAACGTGTTCACGTTTAACCCAATTTTTACAAAAAGTCCTAAGTGAGTCGTGGATGGTATTACGACAATCTTTCCAATTAATTTTAGAAGGTGGCCTATATTTTGGACCTTTCTTTAAGAAATTAATAAGCTCTTTGTCCTGCAAGATGTTGAGATCTCCTGTGATGACATGGGAGCTAGGAGTATAGGCGTATTTTGAATTGTTACAATTTCATGAGACAGGCACAGAATTGTTAATGTTAATATCTTTACAAACTTTACTGTAATTGAAGACGTACTTCTGGCTGGGTTTCTTGTATACGTAGCAAATGATGGGAAGTTCTGTATTTTCGAAATATGCAGGAATTTTTTGTTTAACCGAATGATCATTTAGAATGCCAGCAATATTAATAAAATCTATTCCTTTGTCGATGTATTTTATCTTGAGAAAATGTTTTTGATGTTGGTCAGGACGATCGATTTTAGGAAAAAGCTTAAAATAGCAGAACGCAATTATTATTTTTGTAGTTCCGTATTTAGGACTTAGGTAGGAAATAGTTTCGCATTCATCAAGAATATTGTTTAATTTGGTGGCAGGTATGGAACATAATTTACTTAAAAGTTGATGTCGACCATTATTTTTAGAAATGTTAATTAGATCTGCAACAGTGGTGTTGACAGAATGTAATCTACGTTTATTACGGTTAATTCTACGACCATGAGGCTATTTTAGCTCAATAGAAAATAGCTTTTATCCATGAGAATTTGGTGTATTTTTGTGAACAGATAGTTTATGATGTAATTTATTGGTTACAATAAAAATGTATATGTCAGCATGCCTTTAACAGAGATATTTTACAAAATTCCCGGATTAAACATTATTTACGGGAAAAAGTAGTTAATTATGGCAAAGAAAGATACATATGACGTTTCATATCTACATTGTACCATTCAATTATGACATCACAAAGAAAAAGCCGTCAGATTACTGTTCCTGCCTGAAAATCGAACCTACCCCGTAACCGACTCTTTATTTATTTTTTAATGCGCGGTTAAATTGCGCAGCGCAAGTTTAACTGCTTACATGAGTCTTTTGGCTATTTTTATGTAGATTTATAATGAACTGGTATCGGTTATAAGTGTTTGAACCCTTTTTTTACTTAAGCTTTGGGTCTCATTATTGTTTTATCCACTTTTTCCAAACGTTTAAACTGGTACTATTTCTTTAACGCACATGACAATTGTCAACGTTTATTCATTGATGGTGATTTTATATATGTAATAACATTTCGCAGGTTTGTGCCTTTTATTCGTATTTGAAATAGGCTCTGTACGTCTCGATCAATTTTCAAACTTGACATTTCATTAATCATTTGACGCCATTTTTTTCTTTTGTCGTTTTCGAATTGCAGCATTGTCGTCAATTTTCAATGTGACATTGGTAAATCGGTCAAACCCGTAAGAGGATTTAATTGCCATATAATGGTGACATGGGGTCAGTTAATATTATAGTGATGCTTAAAAATGGCGCGTAATGCAGTTTTGCTAGCACGTGACTTTTTAGAAAACCCTTAAGGATGTATCTCCCTCATGCATTGCTCTGTTCTTAGCTGAATTTTGGCTTTTCTATTTGGACAATATTAATTATCTGTTCTTTATCAGCTTTCACATGTATTTCGGTTTATGGACTTCCAAATGTTTTGATTTCGTCTGCCCTGACGAGACATAAAGTGTCAAAATGCGCATATGCAGAATGTAAATTAACAGTAACGTAAGCAATTTATTATTTATTACCACTGGGCCGATGCCTCTTCTGTTGGACTGTTAGTCCCCAGAGTACTCAACAACCCAGTAGTCAATACTTTGGTGCTGGCAGGAAAACCGATTTATTTTGAAACTTGCAATCTCTAAATTTTATAAAATTTTGTTTAAAACTAAGGAGAATCTCCTTCTTGCAATAGCTCTGTCCTTAATTGAATTTTTGCTTTGCTTTTTGGACAATATTGATTGTTTGTTCTTTATCAGCTTTTCCACGTATTTCGGTTCATATCCATCGATATACTATCGGAACATTTTTTTTTGATATGCCATTTATAAATGGTAAATCAAACATATTTACTCGATTGTATTGTTACCATAAACTAAAAAAATAATGTGTGAACGATTGTGTTGGGCGTAAATTAAGGTGTAACTACTGTTAGAAATTAAAACATATATTGAAAACGTCAACATAATACATTTTACAGCATTGTTCACGGGGAAACAATCAAATTACCAGAAGCGGAATGGTATCGCACTCCCTATGGCGGAAGGATACAATGGAAACTACCAGCAGGAAACGATTTGATAGTTCATCTAAAAGACAAAAATAAGATAAGACACAAAAAACGCTGGAGTCAGGTATATATATTATGGAAACGTTTTTTGTTTAGTTGTTTAGCCGATAAGTTTTTGATTAACAATGAAGGGATATGGAGTAAATGCAAATGAGACAAAGTCTCTACAAATACATTGTAAAAGTAAGCAATGGAACAACGCTTTTATTGTTGTTCTTCAACTTGAAGTCACCATGAGGCCTTCAACAATGAGCTTTACTCATTCCTCATAGCAAGTTCAAGACGGCCCCTAGCACCGGTTTGAATTCATTGCTAATTGTCGAGCAAAGCTACATCATCCATGCTTTTTAACCTAATGATCCATGAATGCGGGATCGTCAACAAACATAAACTGAACTGGCAAAGTGTTCTTACAATCGCTGTCATCCCTTGACATTATTATTTTGTGTTCTGACTTCAAATTGTTAACATCTTGAACTCACTTTCTGTAAAGTTTTTTAACTACAGTAGAGTATGGTAGTTATTTTCAGTTAGACGAAATGATCAATTCAAAATTTGAAGAACATCTAAAAGCGTTGTTCCTTTGCTTGTTTTTACCATGTATTTGTAGAGACTTTTTCTCATGTACATTTACTCCATATCTTTTCATTTACCATTTGAGACATTCATAACAGGAAAACGCGGGTTAACTCTTTGCGTTAAGTTGAATGGGATATATTGCTCCGAAATGTAAGGGTAAGCTTATTTTTGTAGAAAAGTGTGTGGTCTTTTGAATTCTGTTTAAAACCGATAGGAGTCATGGTTAGGATTACGATTTAATGTTTCTATTTGTCAAAATAGTATTTAGATGAATTTATAAATCTTTCTTCACAGTTATGGGACTGGGATAAAAATACAAGCAGAATGTCTTTGCTATCTGCCTGTTGATTGGCGAGTTGACTTGTTGTGTTTTCATATATCGTCATGTTGGACGTTGGTCTGGATATTTTGTTAATAAATGTAAGCAAGACAACGTTGTTTCTCGCAGTTTTATGCCACGTTAACAGATAACGAAAACAGAATATCCGGATTCTATTAAGGTTCATTGTACTATTCATGATCCAAATCAAGTATAACCATATTATTAGCTATCAAATGAAAGTTTGGATATTAATGTTGTTAGAAATTGTTGGTTTCATATGTATAAGTTTGCAATATGGAAACGTGTCCCGACAATATTTAAGGTCAGAGTATAATGGCGCTCTTTTGGAATGCAGCATTTGTAATCTTATTGATTTAAAATCATCTTATTGTAAAAGACAAACGGATTAGGCACAAGCTGTACAAGTAATCAATCATATGTAATCACATGCCATGTGTTTTCATAAATTCACAGTGACTTCGGTATTTAGTTAGTAGTTGGATGTTGGTCTGGATATTTTGCTAATAAATGTAAGCAAGACAACGTTGTTTCTCGCAGTTTTATGCCACATTAACAGATAACGAAAACAGAATATCCGGATTCTATTAAGGTTCATTGTACTATTCATGATCCAAATCAAGTATAACCATATTATTAGCTATCAAATGAAAGTTTGGATATTAATGTTGTTAGAAATTGTTGGTTTCATATGTATAAGTTTGCAATATGGAAACGTGTCCCGACAACATTTAAGGTCAGAGTATATTGGCGCTCTTTTGGAGTGCAGCATTTGTAATCTTATTGATTTAAAATCATTTTATTGTAAAAGACAAACGGATTAGGCACAAGTTGTACAAGTAATCAATCATATGTTATCACATGGATAACATTCACCTGATTGAAGACATTTGTCCTCTGTTAAATCCTTACTGATTTGTATTTTTCCTCCAAATTGAAAATTGTCAAAATAACAATTAGAATTATTTCGTTTCGTAAAAAGACGATTAAACAAAATTATACCAAACACGAATAAATTACTATTTGTTTGCCAAGCAATGAAAGGATATAGAGTAAATGTACATAAAACAACGTCTATACAAATACATGGTAAAACAAAGCAATGGAACAACGCTTTTATTGTTGTTCTTCATCTTGAAGTCATCATGAGGTCAGACCCACTAAATATTTTCGATAGGCGGTCATTATAACGTTTTGTGAATTTTCATAATTACCTGAAGTTCACTTTATGCGGCGATATGATTTTCTCAAAGTGGCATGTCTGCCATATGTAACATATCCAAACGATGACCCAACTTTAAAGTCTATTTGAAATTTTTATCGCCTCATTAAACTGGGGTATGAAAATGACCAATTCTAATATGGCTTCCTGTATTAGCTTTGTAAATAGAGACATGTTATAATACCAATATAACACTCTTAGCACATGCACAAAAGATGCATAGTTTCTGTTGCATATTTTGAATCTATTTATCATTCTAACTGACAAAATCTACCATCCACTAACAATTTTTTAATTAAATTTGTTTCCGAAATTCATTATTGAATTTTTTTCTACTTGAAAAGTTAAGTTCGGGAAAACTTTAATTTTCCTACTTGTGACGTCACAAATAAAATCGTAATGTCCGGTTCGTAAGCAGCGTTGGTTGGAAAGTTTGAATGGAGATTAAGGGGACTTGAGGCATTTTCTACAGTTAAAATAGCAATTAAATCAAACAAAAGTAAGTTTTTTTTTGTATTTGTGGAATTTTTTCGTCAGAGAGTTTGTTTATCAAAATCAAAATGTTACGGAACCATAAGATAGTCACTGCTCGCTTCGGATATAAAATGGGTGAAATTTCCATATTAGAATCGAAATAAATCATACCCGCCAAATACTATATTGTCATTATAACATGGGCTTTCGTTGTTTTTGCAAATTTTACCCCTCGCTAACGCTCGGGATAAAATATTTGCAAAACAACTCAAGCCCATGTTATAATGACAATATAGTATGGCGGCCATGTTTTATTTCTTAATTTTCCCTTTCATATCCTTGGGCATACGTGTCATCAATGATGAGGCTTCAGTATTTTTCCCATGCAACGAGGCTGGCTGACTCAAAGTGCATGTCAATCCGGAAGTGTTTCATGATCACAAGAGCATTTAAGAACTCGGATATTGTCAATATTGACAGTTATATCCAAAACGAAAGTAGCATGGCTTTGTTTATATAAGTACTATTTTTGACTATGCCAGCAGCTGATTGGTCATTTAGTAGAGTCTAACCATGAGGCCTTCAGTAATGAGCTTTGTTCATACTTCTTAGTAAGTTCAGCACGGCCTTTAGCACCGGTTCGAGCGGAATTTATTGCTAATTATCGAGCAATGCTACATCCATGCTCTTCACCGTCCATGAATGCGGGGTTGTCAACAAACATAAAATACACTGGCAAAGTGTACTTAAAATCGCTGTCATCCTCTTTCAAACACGAATAAACTACTGAATTGTTATTTCCTCTTTACAGGTAATGTATATGTTTTATATTCTGAAGTGGAAATTATTTAAGAACAATGTCAAGGACGATTCTATTATTCAAGAGGCAGCTGATAATACATTTCTGTTGGCTCTTGATGGCGATGTGGACTTCGAACCGGAAGCAGTGCTTAGCTTAGTAAGGCGGATGAAAAAGTCCCCATTAGTCGGAGCAGCTTGTGGTCGAATACACCCCATTGGATCAGGTAATTGTCGAATTACACTGCCGCATAAATAATAATTTACGTCAGATGAATAAGAGATGAAATTCAGCAATTTTAGCTTTTTTCCTCATCACCTACATTTATATTTAAATAAGTGCTATTTACACATATTTTGCTTAAAGGTATAAATAAATACATATCGGAGAGTTACTGCAAATTCAGTTGCTCCTATGACTCTTTGACAATTAATGTCTCTCCAGTGCAAATGAAATCAAAGCATCTTGAATCTCTCGCAAAATCGTCAACGACAAGCATAGCAAAAATGTATTCTGATTTAATTTCTGCAATCTGAACTTCTTGGGATTAATGTTTTCAGAAATTCTAGTTTCTGTTCTCAGAAATTCTAGTTTCTCTTGTCATTAGGTCCTATGGTTTGGTATCAGAAATTTGAATATGCAATTAGTCATTGGCTACAGAA
The DNA here is from genome assembly GCA_002080025.1 of Modiolus philippinarum. Lineage (NCBI taxonomy): Eukaryota > Metazoa > Mollusca > Bivalvia > Mytilida > Modiolidae > Modiolus > Modiolus philippinarum. The sequence continues at coordinate 17,784 of MJUU01034291.1, forward strand.
AGCAACGGAACATGTCATTGGTTGTGTCCTCTGCAGTCCTGGATGTTTTAGCCTTTTCCGAGGATCCGCTATATTGAATAAAGATGTTCTTGATAAGTACACAACAGTCCCCTCTGAAGCTCAACATTTTGTACAGTACGATCAAGGTAATTTCGATTTTAATTTGTAATGTTTTAATGAGTATTGTACCAACAATACTCGATATTATTATATATATTATAACTCAATTAAAAAAAGATAGTGAAATGTCACTTACTGGATAAGAAAGAACTGATATCCTATTTACTCCACCTTAAAGACCAACTGCACTACCATATTCACCTGCTATTAATTATTTGACCTAAGAATTATTTAAATAAATTAGATTACGTTTATACGTATTTTTGAAGGACCCCATTGGAAATAAACTGGAAGGTTTTTATGGATTATCCTTGGTTGACGAGATAAACAGAAATTTTTATTGTGATAATATATTTTTAAGGGTCAAATTTTTAAATTATATGAATTTTTTAATCACAATTTTAACTTTTTGATTTTTAACCTAAATATATTTTACCTTTTTACCTTTTAATTAAGTTAAAATATTGCTATGTATAGAATATTGAAAAAATAAAGGATAATAACCGTGTTAGAGATTGTAAGTCTCGTCATTTGCTCAACCTTGAAAATTGACGATATATTCGAAAACGTTTACCGACGAAACGTGACATACGAGGTTTATGACATTCACTTTTTTGCTTGAAACGTCAGATGTTTTTTATTGGTAATTTGGGAGAGTTTCCTTTGATCTATACTACATAATAAAATGTTTATCAATGGCTAGGCGACCAGCAACAAGTGATGCTAGAAATTATCAGCTGTTGGTCATTTGGCATGCGCCAACATGTTGCCGAAGGATCTACTTTCGTTTTTTTGTCCAAACACGCTTCAGTGATTGTAGCATGATAGAGGTTTTGAATGATTGGAACATATTAACATTTACAGCTATAATGATTTTTTTTAATTTAAGGTGAAGATAGATGGCTTTGTACTCTCATGTTAAAACAAGGATGGCGAATTGAATACTGCGCAGAATCAGACTCTTATACATTCGCACCTGAAGGATTTTATGAATATTACAACCAAAGACGCCGATGGACACCGTCAACGTTAGCAAATATCCTTGACCTTATCATGGATTGGAGACTAGTAACTCGTAACAACCAGAATATATCTTTTCTGTACATTTGTTATCATATGTTCCTATTTATTTCAACTCTACTGACACCTGGAGCTATTTTTATAGTTATCATTGGTGCCATTATCGTAGGATTTGAATCAATTCCACCGTGGTTAGCACTTGTGCTAAATGTAGTTCCTGTCGGGATATTCCTTCTAATGTGCCTCTATGCATCTACGCAGAGACAGGTTAGTAATTAATTTTTCGTCGTTAGAGATGTTTGTAGTAATGATTCGTCCTTGTTTTTGTGTGAATAGTACTAAGAATTACGGATTTTATTTCAAGTTTTTACCTTGGTGTTGTGTTTTGGTTAGAGTATCAAACCTTACCATGGTTTTATCTGAGGGTCAGAACTGCACTAGCAAATTAGCTACCTATCAAGATCTTTCCAAACCTTATATGCCTCACTTACAGAATGGCGAGTGTTGTTTGTAGAGCAGTACATGCTTACCCTTCCTCACCAGATGTCATTCTCAGTTTCATGCGAGGTCCGACTGTGAATGACTTGGTTTGAGATGTTGTGATTCATTCCTGCGTCTTGTAACTGTCAATTTTTTTTTGTGTTTTTGTTTTCTTTTTTTTTTCATGTCTTTGGACTTACCAATCATCTATTACCGATGTTTCAAAACAGGTTACCAAAATGATTCCTATAATATCGTTAAGGGTCATGTAACACCAATAAGTTTTTTGCAAATAAGGGACCGACCATTTAACCTGAAGGGGGGGGGGGTTATGTTTTTTTTCTGGACAGAAAACACATTATTTATTTTTTGCACGCGTATCAACAAAATATTATTTTTCAAAATTAACATTATTTTTTGGGGCAGAAAGCCTCATTCAGAAATTTTTTTTTCATCATTTTGGCAGCCAAAATATTTTTTTCACATAAAATCAGATCCAAAATATTTTTTTAGAAAAAAAAACATAGCCCCCCCCCCCCTTCAAGTTAAATGGGTGGTCCCTAAATTAAATTTTTGTAGTTTCGCACTTTGAAAAATTTTGTCTCCTCGGTGTAGATCAAATAAAAACTAACTAATGCTGAAAAAAATATTTCTAATACCCGAATATTTAGTAAATGAACATGAAAAAAATTATGTCTAATTATGTTCTTGTTTTTGCCCTGTCTTGGGACTTCGATTTTTGTGAATTTCACCCCTTTGTTCCTTCGGTATTCTACTGCCGTTGTTTCATGCACTATTCTTCAAATTGCGTGGTTAAGGATACTTCATTGTTAAACTTTATATTTGTTCATAACTTTTCGAGGTTTGCAAGCTTACTGGTTTTTACAAAGCAATAAAAAATCCGTATTCAGGTACATACTATGGCTTTGGGTTATAGTTTCGCTCTCGCAGTGTGTTTGTACTTTGATAATACTCTTATGTGACTTAAAGACGAAAACTAAAAGTAAAGCCATGTGGTCTACTTATAAAATACCGGAGTTCCTGAATTTGCGCATTTCGACAACTTAAGTCTCTTGAGTGCAGAACAAATCAAAACATTTGGAAGTCCATAAAACGTTATACTTGTAAAACCTGATAGAGAACAAATAACCAATATGATCTGAATAGAAAAACCAAAATTCAGCTAAGGACAGAGCTATGCGTGAGGGAGATACTCCTTAGTTTTAACAAATTTTATTACATTTAGATATTACAAAAAATAAATTGTTTTATTATACATTAATTTGATATTATTTTAATTATTTTAGATATCAAAAACAAGTTAGAAATTACTCTTTTTGTATAAAACGCCCACTTGTAAAATGTATAAAAGACATATATTAAAACATGGTGAACTTGTTATGAGGATTTTGGCTCTTACGAGGCTTTTGCTCTTGCTGATTTAATTTTATGTCAGAATAATCAATTTGGCATAGACGTTATTTAAAGCAAACGCATTATTACATCTTTTTAATTTAATAACCTTTTTTTTATTTCAGCTACAATACGCCGCCATCTTGTCTTCCGTCTACGTCATAGTCATGGTAGTTGTGTTGGTTGGCATAATTCGAAACGCCATTGAGGAGGGAATATGTTCGATTTCAAGTATCTTTTTCATTTTTGTAGCAGGAGTGTTCGTTATTTCTGCCATATTACATCCGAAGGTACGTATTATAGAAAATAGACAATTTTACGACAACTGTAGAACTGCTAGTTTTTTGCGAGTAATTGCACAATTAGGTCGATTTTTCAAAAGAGAAGAAATCACCAAATCTTTCCTGTCAGAAAAAAAAAGATGTCTTCTCAACCATCACATGTATTTTAGCAAAATTCAATAAACATAATTCAAATTTTGCAAACATGAACAGAATTTTATTTTCAAGACTTAAATGATAATCGAACACGACCAGGAAGAGATCTAGAATACTGTTTTTAGTGCCGTTTGTATGTGAATTAATCTTAAATGAAATCAAATCACGAATGAAAAATAGGGTAGGTAGTGGAATACGGATCGATTAGGAAAAACTGCATGAATTCTGTAACAATTGTAAAAATTAACTGTTTCGATGTTTGAGGCCACTCTGACGAACACTGTCAGTATGATACTGATTTTTTGTAGTTGTACAACAACTGTCGGTCGTTCAAACAATCGTTTATTATAGGCATCATGTTAGCCATAAAATTTTAGAATAAGGTGTCTATGATGTGAATGTTTAAACAAGGACATTCCGCGTTAATTCATTAAAATTTATTTTAGATTTTAGATTTTTTTTTTTTTAATACTTTAATACTTTAATACTTTAATAAAGAAATGCACAATTTACGCCCAATTAAAGGCCAAAGGCATATAACAAATAAAAGTGACAATATACATTTTAAACAAACATGCATATAAAGCAAATGAAATTAAATGCCCCCTGTCCTCAGTTCTAGCGACTGCTTTAAAAAGGAACCAAGCAATTTCACCTGTTGATTAGTAACCGGATTTAGGACAATATTAAGTATTTTGTTTTTCTCTAAGTTTTTGTCTATATTGAATTTTTGTAAGAAAGTTTCTCTTAAATCTTTATTTAAATTACAATGAAAAAAGAAATGGTTTTCATCTTCTAGTACTTTGCATGTGTTACAAAGTCTATTTTCTCAGGAAATTTTTTTGTATCTGCCACATTCAATTGCCAATTGGTGATCACTGATTCTGAATTTACATATCAATTTTCGGTATTCTGAAATATTAGTTTTTAAGTAGTTTTCGAAATGATAGTTAGTTTTAATATTTTTAAATAAGTGAAGTTTACTATTTTCGTCTACACTTTTTATCTTTTCTTCATAATATTTCATATAATGGTTATTCGACAAATTTTTATAATATTTTTTATTACTTTTCCAATTTTGAAGACTATCAGAGGTTTCCAATTGAAATATTTTTCTTATAAATTTAACATAAGAGAACCAAGAATAAGTTCCTTGGGAATCAATATTTTTTGACAATTCATAAGCCTCCTTTAAGATAGGATTAATAGACAGACTATTTATAGTAATGATTGACATAACATATAACAATCTATGGGGTATCTACCCAACTCTGATCTGGTTGCAATATTACTGGCACATCTTTTAACTCCTAATGTAAATTTGCAGAATTTAGTATGAATTTTGTCTATAGGTGATCTGTCAAGATAATTTAAGTAGTCAGCCTCTGAGTTTTGTCGCTCAGCTCTGTTTGTCGAGTTGTAGTAGGTTTTATATAAATCCATGTTCCAAATTTCACTATTAAATGTTAATATGGGTTTATTAACAGCTCTATGAACTTGTGATTAAAATATATTTTTATATAAACTGGGTTTGGTTATTGAATGTCAAACAAACACATAAATGCAATAGCCTGTAAGTCTCGACACTTGACAACAAGATTTCACGAGAAAAACTTAAATGCTTCCCGCCAACATATGACGTTTCAGGATAACGTTCAAATAATTGTTTGAAACTTCATACTTTTTGTTCTAAATGCAACTTCCGGGCTCAATTTATGTACCCTGAAGTATCAAAATTGCGCGAGACTTACAGTCCACATTGCAATGAAGATGTAAAATCATAGTATTGTGTATGTGGTCTGAAATCTTAATAAAAATGAGAAGTTCTATCTTGTAGGAATTCTTATGTCTGATGCCCGGATTATTGTACTTTTTGGCCATACCTTCCATGTCCATGATACTATTCTTTTACTCTATTGGAAATTTACACGTAGTT
>MJUU01034294.1:14417-32994 GCA_002080025.1 Modiolus philippinarum
GGGGGGGGGCGAACATTTAATTTTCAATCGGGGGAGGGGGTCTTTGACGATTTTGTGAATAAATAATTTAATCATGGTGCCATTGAAAATAAATATTCTAATCCTCCTTGTCATAAAAATAAATAATTTAATTTTGATTTGAAGATTTTTTTTTTGGCAAATGCAAATAAATAATTTGATCAGGCATTTAATTTGTAAAAAATAAATAATTTGTTCGAGATTCGCCCAAGCCTCCCCCTTAAATTTAAATGGTCGTCTCCTTACTCATATCCCTTGATGTTCAATGATAGTTTGAATTTTTGTATAAAAGCTGTAAACAGCAAAATTTTCGAGCAGTTTTTATTATTAGCCCCAGGCTATTTTTGCGATAAGGGGTGAAGCTCGAAAATATTTTTTTTTAAATTTTAATGCAATTAAGTAATTAAGTCGCTCGAACGGCAACCGCAAATTCAAGACTGCGCGAAATGAAATTCATTTACAAAACCGCTAAAAAAAGACAGCGCGAACATTTCCCGGTTAACAGTAACTTGAGAAAACACAATTTTAGTTTTCAGAAACTAATTCGCGGGATATTGAAGGGATTTTTTTACAAATAAAAGTGATAATAAAAGTCTGAATCGATCAAAGGGAGAGACCATTAAGGAAAATCCGTATAACATTCGACTGAATCAGGGAAACACAATCCAACACAGAACATGCTTTTTGGCAAGCCATCATATTCACGACTTGGAACGGGCATTTTATAAATAAAATGGTGGGTTAAACCAGGTTTAATGATGCATTAACCTCCCGCTTATATGACGACTAACTCTAGCTTCTGTGTGCCCAGATTGTGTTAAATGTCAAAGCCATAATATTGTCAAACCTATAATTTTTCTCACACAGGTTAAATGTTTTTGTCGTTCGTTGTACAACCCTTGTCTCATACAGGTAACATGCTTTTGTCGCTTGATGCACAAATCACACTAAAGTGGCAAAAAGGAAAACATTCTTATTGATTTCAGAAATTCATGGGAAATCTATTTCACAAACTGAATTAAAAAGTCACATGCAGTATTTTCATTTCCCTGCGAAATTTCACATTGTTTCACGGGATGTTCATTGACTAGTATTTCAGTGGTGATAACTTTAACAAATATATTGATTTTGTTGAAATCCTTGGTCACGGTTGAAATAAATGAAATAAATAGGGAAACGTTAATTTCTCTAGTGACATTTTTATGGCATCCTTCAACAATATATTGATTCGTCGGAAAACACAACGCGAGTCCACTTTTGTCGACGTTGAAACAATTTATCTCTGGCCCATTGGAGTCTTGTTAACAAGATTCAACTTGAGTTTTGCAGACGGCGTATCGTTCGTGCACTCTGCGGTAAACACTTGGAATCCGTAACATAAGGCTGTACAAGGGGCAACTAATGACAGCACGTTACCGTCAACGATAAGTCGTTTACAGCAAATTATTTCAATTTAACAATAAAGGGATATAGAGTAAATACAAATGAGACAAAGTCTCTGCAAATACATGGTAATAATAAGCAAAGGAACAACGCTTCACCTTGAAGTGACCATGAGGCCTTAAAGTTTTTTAAATTTGTTATATTGTTTACAAACTCAGAAGTGTTTCCTTATTAGGAAACATAGTTGAATATATATATATCACATTATGTTTTTGTGTTATTTATACAAATGTATGCTTACTCTACCGGTGCACCTGATCTCACCCATGGTTTTTATTGGGTCCGTGTTGTTGAACTGTTTGTAAGTACTGAGATAGAGGGACCAGGGCCATAAAATAAGTAAAGATTTGAGTTGTACCTATACTAATGCAACTATTGGCCTACTAACAAAAGCTTGTTAATTCACAATAGTTTGCAATTGTTGACGCCGCCGCCGCCGAAAACGCTATCCCTAAGTCTCGCTTCCGCCACTTTTCGCCGCGAACGAGACAAAAACAAAGTAACAAAGACATAACATGAGTATCTTACAGAAAAGAAAACTGAAGACAGACACATACAAAGATGAACAACAGTTTATTTTATTTATACATAAGTATCCATATGAGAGATTCTCTCAAGAATAAGTACACCATAACTGAAATGTATATATAAAAAGATTCCCCGTGAGAGAGATGTATGCTCTATATTGCAAATTTGTAAAACTTTTCAAGCATTTAAATCGTTTTGTCCATCTATACAGTGGGATGCAGACATAACCTCTCGTCCAAGTTAACTTGAAGAGCAGTCACGAGAACAGCTCAAAGTTAACTTGAAGTTAACTTGGGGCAGACTTAGAACAGTCCTAGAATCCTGACTGCTCTGGTCCTAGAATCATGTCTGTTCTAGCCATGACCGTTCTACCTAAGTCTGCTCTAGCCAGGATCGTTCTACCGAAGTCTGTTCTAGCCATGACTGTTCTATCTAAGTCTGTTCGAGCCATGACCGTTCTATCTAAGTCCGCTCTGGCCATGACCGTTTTTCCCAAGTCTGCTCTGGGTACAGCTCTTTTGGTCCGATATGGATTGTGTCAATTTTTTCTTTTTCTCGAGCCCGAAATGTTTGAATGAAAAAACATAAATAACCCCCTTATTTTACGATGTTTTAAATAATTATTTGTTTCAGTAAACGTAATCTGATAATGATTGACGTTTTCTATAATTGAATTAACGATTTTTTATTTATGATAATAAATTTACGGAAAACTTTTTGCGATTCAGTTTTCGAGTATACCTCGAAAAGGGAATTAACATTTTTTAATTTACCTGGATAAACACAGGTAAATAATTATCCGCGAATAACAGCATTTACCGGCAAAATGCAATTTGATATCCAAATAATTTATTTCATAATTCTAATTTTTATCTAATTTTGTTTTTATAATTTAACTTAACTTGATATATATGAAATACGTGTATATGGGACACGTTATCAGGTTATGAATATTTATAAGGGCTGTGACAAGAGCTGGTATGAGAGCGGTCATAGCCAGAACAGGTCAGATGAGAGCAGTCATGGCCAGAACAGACTTATGTAGAACGGTCATTGCCAGAATAGACTTGGGTAGAACGGTCATGGGTAGAACAGGTCAGAGCAGTCATGGCTCTGACCAGAACGGTCAGGATTCTAGAGATGACCATGTCTGGTCAGAGTGTTCGGGGTTCTAGAGCAGACTTAGAACTGTTCTAGAGCAGACTTGATACCTGTTCTAAGTTAACTTACAGCAGCTTTTTTGACTGCTTCAAGTTAACTTTATGAGAGTTTAAGTCTGCACCCCACTGTATGTTCTACCACATTTCGTTTTAAAAGCAACAAATCAAATGGATCAAATTAATTAACATTTAAACAACCATAGGACACTCATCGAGACAATTGTAAGAAAACTTGGCATAGTAAAATTAAAATTATGATATGTGGGCACAATAAACAGGTGGTCAGAATGACAATTTTAAAGTACAATTTTAGAGTACAAAAAATATAGATATATATATATCTAAAATTATATATTATAAGTGTCTGTGTAAAATGATTATAACAACACTAAAACGTAAATTGATGTTAAATTTACAGCAAATTTTCGCCTCTCCATAGGCTTCGTCAGGCTGATTAATTCTCTACGCACGTGATTGCATGTGCGATAAAAAAATCTTTGTTGGTTTGATTACACTAACAATGAAAATTGACACAAAGATATTTCCGTTCTTTGTGACATAGAAAAGCTAACGATGTAATATAAAGTAGAAAATAAATAAATAAATATATAATAAAAAGATGTTAACATAATTGTTTCCGCTGAAAATATATTCTTTTTATTTTTTGCTACTGCTGAATTTCATTTGGTCACGTTCGTTAAGACCGTTTGGTTCTAAAGTACAAAACTGGTGGACCAAAAAAAAATTCCCGCAAATCCCTTGTTGAGTCATCCCATTGATCGTTTCCTTCAATGATCTGCACTTTGATGTCTTCAAAAGTATGTCCTGTCGTTTGTAGATGGCGCGTGACAGGACAGTTTCGTTTTTTGTTATGAAATGAACGGTGGCTGTTTAACCTGATGTTCAAACAGGTGGTAGTTTGTCCAACATATTGTAAACTGCATGAACCACAAGTCAATAAATAGATGCAGTTTTTGGTTTTGCAAGATACAGGTGAGAAAATTTTGTAAGTTTCTTGGGTGACACTACTTTTAAATGAATCGCAAATGACTGCAGATTTACAGCACTTACAGTTGTTACGTTTGCAAGAATTGTAACCACCTGGTGTTTGGGGTTTATTCTTTATTTTTTATTTTACTAGGATGTCTCGTATGCTTTTTTGGTTTTCTATAAGCCATAACTGGTAATTCTGGAAAAGTTTTTTTTTCAACTTTGGATCTCTCTCGATCAAACTCCAATTCTTACGAATTAAATATGGCAGTACTTGAAGACTGGGATGGTAAGTTACAACAAGGGGTGTTCTTTTATTTTGACTACTCTTATCTTTGTATACAAGCAAGGATTTACGGTCAATATTGTTCACTTTTTCAAAAGCACTGTCGATATTTTTGTCATTATAACCCCTATTGAGTAGGTGCTTTTTTAGTTCTTGTAAACGGTGTTTTTTCAGGTGTTCTTCCGAACATATTCGTTTGACTCGTATGGCCTGGCTATAAGGGATACTGCGAGAACAATGTTTGGGGTGACAACTTTTTGGAGATAAAAATTGATGCTTGTCGGTTTTCTTCGTATGAAGATCGGTTTTGATGTTGCCGTTGACAATGGTTGTAGTTGTGTCGAGAAAGCTGATCTTCTTTGTTGAGGACTCAAATGTAAATTTGATGGAGTGATGAAAATTGTTACAATTATATATTATAATATATATCTTTTTACGGACTCCACACTGCAGGAGAGACCAACTCCAGTCTAAATTCAATGCCTTACTTTGATTAGCCAAGGGACACATACATGTATTTGCGACAGGACACAGATTTGAGCTAGATGACTATACCCTGTGCATAACCGAGACAATAGCTTTAACACACTCCTGAATTCAAGTTTTCTCGCAGAAAATGAAGCAATGGTATTCTTTTTATTTGTGAGTTTCCTTTTTGTTGACTCTATGTTACGGAACGACCATTTGATTTTCGGATGGTAGGTATGGTCGATTTAATCTTAAAAATGTTTCGATACCGAACATTTTTTTTATTTTCACTAAATGTTAAATCAAGTTATTTATTTGTATATAATTACATTCATTCTGCTTCGTATGGAAATCCCCGTATTTGATTGGTTACGAGTACTTCCGATCATTTCCGAAACTGTGTTTTATCAGTCAGTAAAACTACAGCAGCACGCGACTCCTTGACAACGACAAAAGTTAACAAAGACGGCGGAGTAATCCAAACTAGGAAATGGTGCATCATCCACGAATTTCATTACGTTATCATGCGTGAAGACTTGCATTCCATTTATGGAATGTAATTATAAGAATTGAATGCAATATTTTGTAGTTTTATTGTCGTGTAAAAGGGTGGACAGTAGCACATTTTTCACATGAAGCGCTAGCACGCTTCATTCAAAATGTGGTACGGTCCACCCTTTTACACTCCAATAAAACTACAAAATATTGCATTCAATTCTTAATTGAAACATTTTTTTCTCGAAACTAAATGGATGTTTTGAAACTAAATGAAACTAAAATGTTTTTTTTTATGACAAGTAGATTCGAATATTTTATTTCACTGGCACCAAGATTAAATCATTCATTTACAAAATCACCCCCTCCCATTTCTGAAAATCAAAATGTGGTCATCTTACCAACGACTTTTTAATGCAGATTGGAAGCTCCGTTTAATAACAAAATATGTTGGGGACCTAAAGTATTCAGTTTCAAAAATTTTTTAGTGAAAAGGATACTGAGATACAATTTTCATTGGCCGTAATAAGAAGAAAACAATATCAAGTTAGATAGTTCTATCTCAGTACTTACAAACTCAGAAGTATTTCCTTATTATGAAACAAAGTTGAATATATATATATCACATTATGTTTCTGTGTTATTTATATGCTTACTCTACCGATGCACCTGATCTCACCAATGGTTTTTATTGGGTCCGTGTTGTTCATCTTTGTGTCCGTCTTCAGTTTTCTTTTCTGTAAGATACTCATGTTATGTCTTTGTTACTTTGTTTTTGTCTCGTCCGCGACAAAAAGTGGCGGAAGCGAGACTTAAGGATAGCGTTTTTGGCGGCGGCGGCGTCAACAATTGCAAACTATTGTAAATTAACAAGCTTTTGTTTGTTGTAGGCCAATAGTTGCATTAGTATAGGTACAACTCAATTATGTCCCTGGTCCCTTAGTCACGCATGAACGATCACTAAGTTTTTGTCAAGCAGTTTGAACAGCCTATACAAGTAGTCCTAGCCACTTGATAATTGACATGCAGTTACGTCTTGAGGAGTTCACAGCGATTCCACACACAGCTGGTGGCTCTGGCCTCTAAGTTACGCATGAGCGATCACTAAGTTTTTAGCAAGGAGATTTGCCTTAGTCATGCATGAGTGATCACATTGTTTTCCAAGGAAATAGTAAACAGAGTTAAAGAATTATATTTTATTTTAATGGCTGCTGTAATAGATCAATGTGAAAATAAAGGCCATGCAAGGGGCGGATGAGACATATCCTGTGTCCACAGTTTATTTTGATGTTGCCAATGTCCTAGGATTTCCGATTATTCGTTTTAGACTGGCGGTTCTGTTTTGACTTACTTTAATTCATATAGTGATGGTTTCAATATTTTTTTTCTTTGTACCTTAGGGTTATGCAGTCTCTTTCATTAAAACGTGATTTGTCCGGTTAGTTTGTGCAATAAAGTCAAGCTTGCCGGCGAGCACCCCTTGACCCATCTTTCAAAATTACGTATTGTCTTTTTTCTCTCTTTTTAAGATTGTGAGTCTAACGGTATTAGGTTTTATTCATATGTTTTTTATACTGTGCGGAACCGGGACAGATAAAGGGGAGGTTTGGGTACCCACAGACCGGTTTAACCCTACCGCTGGCCTTTGCTAGTGCCGGAACCAAGTCCGGAGTTGATCGGATTCCCTATCGTTGTCTACGTTTGTCTTTTGTCTTATACGTGTTTTTCCTGTGTAGTTCCAAGGCAGATTGTGTCATGTAATTATAATTTTCAGCCATTGTAGGTGTTTTCTGTTATCCTTTGTTTTACATGGGATGTCCAACATATTTGTCCCTTATTCTGCAAAATCTCTTCTCCATTTTTTATTCATATTGCGTGTAAATGATAATGATTCCGCTTCATATATATCCATAGTAAGGATTTAGCTACATGGATATGTTTATCTGCAACCTGATTTAGTTTAGTTAAAGTTCTGTTTAAAGACTATGAAATATTACAGTCGCTCACTTTCCCGACGAAAGCACTAGTGTTCTGCGCTAGAAACAATTTCGACATTAAGACAAATACACGGCGCTCATCATAACATTTGTAAGAAAATTTGGCATTTTATGACTAATGAGATGGGACACTACAGACAGGCGGTCGGAATAACATTTGGAAATAACAAAATAATAATAATAAAATTTAAATATATGTAAAATTCCCTAAGAAGAAGTACATCATAACTGAAATATATAAAGCGCATACATCCCTCGCACGAGAAATCGCACTGCAAAAGAGACAAACTCCAGTCTTAAATAAAACAATGAAAGGATATGGAGTAAATGCACGAGAGACAAAGTCTCTTTAAATACATGGTAGAGCCAAGCAATGGATCAACGCTTTTATGTTTCTTCATCTTGAAGTCACCATAGATACTTAATATTTTGTCTCCGATTAGTAGATTGTGCATTCTACTGCACTCGACGATATGAATCAACCTAATTTAACAAAACTAAATATTATTAAATAAATAAATAAACATAGACAAAACAATATATGCGACGGCTGAATACCCATACTTTCCCCGATGACTATGTACAAACTGGAGATTATTAATTAAAATGAAATTCCGTCACAGAAACGTTTTTTTCATCGTGTTTATTGAACCTGGCATGTCTTCAGTGAAAAATCCGGTTTTGTCACAGTCGATGTTTGTCAGTCAGGTAATAAACTCAGAATCTACCCATAAATAACTATTCTCATCTGTGAAATAAAAACATTTTAACTCTCTGTCAAATCATGGTGACGACCGTAAAACTTCTGTAGTGAAAATTGCAACAGTGACTGAACATACCCTTGATGCGTAAGTTTTTAAGACGCCATATGCCGGAGACGTGGTAATTATTAAAGCTCAAAAATGTGGAGTTCACAATTTGAAAGTCGAAATCAGTTTTTAGAAAAACCGATAGTCAATATCATTCAAGCCAGCAGAACCGACTTTGGCGTCTCATAAGTCAAAGTAACATATATGTTCAAGTCCTCATCAACACTCACAATAAATTATGTCGATAGCTGGTATCACCTGAATTGCTAATTTCAACATGAGCAAAGTTAAAAGTTTGCTTTTAGTACATTCTTAGTTTTTCCGTCTAGAAGCAATTGCTCCCCCTGGTTAAGTCATAAAAACTGACAATGCTCGATTTTTTATTTATTTATTTATTTTTTTTTTTTCGTTTAAGGTGGGAAATATTGTTTCTCATATGACTGTCTGTCGTTTGTCTGGCTGTCATAACCCTTGTTCTTGCCAATCCGCTTACATTCGATTGCATCAAAACTTCACATAAGAGTCATTTTCAATTGATGGGCGCTACAGCTCCTACATTTTTGATCCAATTTAGCAAAACTTCCACAGATTGTCGAATGCAATACCGAATTGCGCATATTGTGTTGTCGGAATGTTCTTCGCTCTGTCGTGGAGAAAAATATAAGAAAAAGAAGGGAAACGGGGAATGTGTCAAAGAGACAACGACCCTAAGGGGAGCAATAACAACTCAAAGCCACCATAAGATCTTCAATGAACGGTGAGGAAACCCCGCATCCAACGGTAGGTCGGAGTTGGCCCCTAAATAAAAGAGTAATCAAGTTCAGCGAAATAAGCATCTTCCTAGACTCCGATAGACATATAGTGAACTAACTAGAAAACAGACAAGACACACAAAGGCTTAATAAATTTCCTGACTTAGGACAGGCGCAAACCTGCTGCGGCGGGGTTAAACTAGTCTTATTGGGCCCAAACCTTCCCCCTATAGCCAATGTGATAAATAAAAAAACGATCGTAACAACAGTAAAATTCAGTTGGCAACAGGACTGAAACAACGGCAGTAGAATACCGAAGGAACAAAGCACAAGATTACACAAATCAAAGTCCAGAGACAAGGCAAAAGCAAGAACACCAAAAGACGGAAGACCAAAGTCACCACATGCCCACAAAACACACGAACGTTACATATACAACACAAAAAACTAAAGCACTAACAGTGTGAACTCTCAATAAAGAAGAGTGACATCAGGTGCCCCGGAAGGGTAAGCATGTCCTGCTCTGCACACAGCACCCGTCACCCGTTGACTGAGTCAACTGTGAAAAATGAAACTGAAAGAACTAAATATACGGACATAAACATGAAATCACAAGAGACTACTAGCAGTTAACTGACATGCCAGCTCCAGACCCATTACCAACTGACAAATTAAGTTATGTACCCTCAGTATACAGCTTCCATTAAGATCCCTTCCTGTGAGGAGTTTAGCATAATGATTTCATGTATATACCGGAATACATAACCCGTGTCCATGCAAAACTGATTTTAGAAATTTAGAATGTGTTAAGTTAAAATGCAAAGACCCTATCAAAAAATCAATGTTAATACCAAAGAAGGCCATACGTAATGACTTGACGACAATACCGTAAGTATTTTTTGAATTAAAATTCTTTCAATTGTAGCTTGTGGGTGCTTTGATCCTATTGCAACCAAACTTTACATGATTGGTGTCTCCAATGCCTAGTTTGCGTGTTTTCTTGGAATGCATATTCTTTGTCATTTTTTTACACATTTATTGCTCTTTATGACTTAAAACATTTTAAACCGAGTGTGGTAGATTTGACATTCGTTTTTTGGAAAAAAAAACTGACTTTTGGCTTTTTTTTATTAATTATTCTTATTAATCATGGTCAACGTTACTCTATTCTAGCTATTTTCATTAACATTTCAATAGAACGCATGCATTTAAAGTTGTATTTGCAAATTTTCTTAGGAGATGTTTATCAAGCTCTCCCCATATCCGATTCTGTATCTTAATATTGTTCGACGAATGACTCTTTTAAACAATGCCTATCTACTTTTTGTCTACTAGCCGAGATATTTTTCCGAAAAAGTGTTTTGTTTGTACGTGGTTTTGTGATCATACATAATCATAATTCATTCAAACCCTCGTCAAACTTCTTCTCCTTTAGATAAATTATGTATCCATCCTTTATTTCTAGAATGAAGATCTAAAAAACCTTTAGAACTTTTAAGATTTAATACATCATATTAAATCTTTTTAAAAAATGTTTTATTTCAGTATTGACAACCTGTGTAATTGTCCTGTGTAAGGAAATCATGTTTGTGTCAAGTGCAGTGACACCATCTCCAGATGAACTAAGTAAGTTGGTAAAATTGAAGATGAGTTAAAAATATACATTATATTTTAGTTATTCAGATGTGAAACCACCAGTTAATTTTTTAACATTTTCTACTAAAGGTTGGGATTTTCCAACCTCCCTGGACAATTTTTCTTAGGTTAAACCTTCCAAAGACCACTTATTACCTGAAAGGTTCATACCTTCCCTACATTTTATCAAATTTTCATCGCACATTTAACGCTTTCTAAGAGATTCCCGATGTGGTGTGGAAAAAACCCCTATTAATACATGTACATACCAAAAGTGATGGTAACATCGCTTTGCCAGTCTAATTTATGTTTGTTGATGATCCCGCATCCATGGATCCACGGGTTAAAAAGCATGGATTTAGCGTTGCTCGACATCTAGCAATGATTTCCGCTCAAACCAGTGTTAGGGGCGTTTTGAACTCACTAAGAAGTGTGAGCCAAGCCCATTATTGAAGGCCTCAGGGTGACTTCAAGACAAAGAAAAATGGTAAAAGCGTTGTTCCATTGCCTGGTTCTAACATGTTTTTGTAGAAACTTTGTTTCTTGTGCATTTACTCCGTATCTTTTTATTGTTTATACCAAGACTTCACAAAATGGCACATAAATAGTCATTGGGAAATCCCATCCCGTAAGTGATCAAAAAGTACAGCTGGTTAATTGACCTTGGTTTTCAATCAAATCTGATATAACAACGTTACATTAGAGGAATCAATTATCAAATTCCCTTAAATAATTAATAATGTGCAAGAATTAAAAGTATCTCTAGATTCTAAATGGTCTACTTTCAAATATGTTGAATTGGTGGTTTGATACCTTAATTTGATATTAAAACTTCGCCAAGTGTAATGCTGCACTTTAATATGTTTAGTTGTTTTCAAAATTTGCTACAGAAAATAAAAGCCCCTTTTAAACATTCACTATTCACAAAATAACATAATAAGTCATTTCAGCACTCTGAATAAGCAAAATCGATTATAGATGTAAAACATGTCACAAAACTAAATTTATTCATTTTATGAGATAAGGATAAATCCGTAATAACTACTAAGCCCTCATATTTTTTCTATCAAACCTAAGCTGTTCATATACAAAGCAACCTATGAAATAATATGAAAATATGCTACAAAATGTAATTCTCCCCAAAGTTTGAGAAGATGTTTCCGAGTCAGATTTCTGCCCCCTGGAATGGTTTAATCTTTGGTTCTGGTTATACACATATAATGTTAAATGCAGGAATTGATGGCGAAAGTCGACAGAAAAAACCACATATGTTTTTTTTTTTTATTTTTATTTTTTATTTTTTTTTTTGAAGCCCTAAAGAATATTAAGTCTGCAGTAAAGTCCGATATTAAAAGATATAATGACCGTTTAAAATTAAAAAGACAATTGTTCAGAGAACAATTGCAAGGTCTTTCACCAGTTTTCACCACGATTACATGTGAGGGTTTGTTTTTGTTTTCTATTGGTCAAAAAAGTTACGTAAACATCAGTTTTTTGACCAACCATAAATGTAGATCATAATGAGAGGAGTATTTTTGCAACAGAATGTTTTCATTAATCTCTAATGATTTCCGAGATATCGCGATAACGAAATTCAAAAGGCAGCCATTTTCAAAATGGCGGACGAAAAAAAATTTTTGACCAACCATTAATGTAGATCTTAATGAGGGGAGTTTTTTTCCAACACAATGTTTTCATAAATTTTTTATCGTTTCCGAGATATCGTAATAACACAATTTTGATTGGCGGCCATTTTCAAAGTTGCGGACGAAATTTTTTTTTACCAACCATAAATGAAGATCTTAATGAGAGGAGTATTTATGCAACACAATGTTTTAATAAAGTTTTTATTGTTTCCGAGATATCACGATAACAAAATTTTGAATGGCGGCCATTTTCAAAATGGTGGACGAATTTTTTTTTTTGACAAACCATAAATGAAGGTCTTAATGAGAGGAGGATTTTTGCAACACAATGTTTTCTTAAATTTTTTATTGTTTCCGAGATATCGCGATAACAAAATTTCAAATGGCTGATGAAAATTTTTTTTTACCAACCATAAATGACGATCTTAAAGAGAGGAGTATTTTTGCAACACAATGTTTTCATGAATTTTTTATAGTTTCTGAGATATCGCTATAACAAAATTTCGAATGGTGTCCATTTTCAAAATGGCGGACGAAAATTTTTTTTTGACCAACCATACAGGCAGATCTTAAAGAGAGGAGTATTTTTGTAACACAATGTTTTCATAAATTTTTTATCGTTTCCGAGATATCGCGATAACAAATTTCGAATGGCGGCCATTTTCAAAATGGCAGACGAAAAAAAAATTGACCATTCATAAAGGAAGATCTTAATGAGAGGAGTATTTTTGCAACACAATGTTATCATTAATTTTTTATCGTTTCCGAGATATCGCAATAACAAAATTTCGAATGGCGGCCATTTTCAAAATGGCGGGCGAAAATTTTTTTTTTGACCAACCATAAAGGAAGATCTTAATGAGAGGAGTATTTTTGCAACACAATGTTTTCATAAATTTTTTATCGTTTCCGAGATATCGCGATAACAATATTTCGAATGGCGGCTATTTTCAAAATGGCGGGCGAAAAATGTTGTTTTACCAACCTTAAAGAATGATCTTAATGAGATGAGTATTTTTGCAACACAATGTTTTCAGAAATTTTTTATCGTTTCCGAGATATCGCGATAACAAAATTTCGAATGGCGGATGAAAAATTTTTTTGACCACAGATTTGTAATCAGGACCATCAAAGCTACCTGGAAACCAAATTTTATCGAAATCCGATAACTTTGAGAAATTTGCATATTTAGGGGTCAAAAACGCGTAACCGGGGTCTCGACCCCAAAAAAATTTTTTTATGACAAATGATCCTTAGGAGGATTGCGACATTTTCCCACATCAGAATTTTGATATCGGTTACGGTGTTTGAGAAAACATGATAACAAAGTTTTCGGTCTTCGGGGAGATAACTCCGTTACTAAAAATAGATCGGTTTCACAGGGTGACTGGCTTCGACAGGCCACTAAGCCGATTAAAATCACCAAGTATCGAATTGATATGTCGCGACACTTTTTCGCGAAGTGCGGCAGAAAAAAAAAATTAAAAAGTCAATTGTTCAGAGAACAATTGCAAGGTCTTTCAGCAGTTTTCACCATGATAACATGTTTGAGTTTGATTTTGTTGTCTATATCAGTAAAAAGTGTGATGTAAACAAAAACTCTGACCTTTATAAATCTTTTTCTCAACGGTTGCTAAGGACTTTTTCGAAAAATTATCTTGTTGCTATGGACATGATAGTCACTTCCGGTTGGCAATGTCATTTATTTCCTCTTTACACCATTATAAAACTTTTTGCCCTCGGTTGCTAAGGACTTTAATGGCAAATAACGTTGTTGCTAAGGACCTTGACCTTTGACCTTGACCCCATTTTTCGGCCATATTGAACTTAACATTTTTTGTTCTTATAGTTTCTTTGTATCTTACATAGTTTTTGAGATATAAGCAAAAAACCTAAAATCGGACCCCGAAAAACAGTTTTTGGGCCCTAGGTCCAAAACCAGTTGTCCAATTATTTTGGACCCAATGTACCAAATGTAGATCTTAATAAGACTAACATTTTCTCAAATACATTTAAGGTAGATAGACACTACTGATCATCTCCATTAGATTTTGTTAAAAGTCGGCTCAATTGAAGAACTAATCCTACTAACTTGAAATATGTAATAAAAAGTATGGGTCACCATGCTTGATTTTTCTAGAACTGATGTCAAAGTTTGCTAACTTTAGCCATCTTTTCGTCTGTTTTTACATAGAATGCACGGGAAAAATATGGAAAGGCAATTTTCAGCTTAATAAAAATGAACCTTTTTTCCATGAGAATTTTATATGTTTTGTAAATAGATAGTTTATGATATGATCTCTTGGTTGCGACGAAAAAATGTATATGTCACCATGCTTTTAACGGAGATAGTTTACAAAGTTTCCGTAATAAACATTATTTACGGAAAAAAAGGGAGTTAATTCGCGGCAAAATGGTCTGAATATGACGTTTCATATAAGTCAATCAATTATGACGTCACAAAGGAAAACCTGTCAAAGGACTGTTCCGGCAAGGCAATCAAACCAAACCTGTATTCGACTTTGTATTTTTCTAATGCGCGATTACACTGCGCAGTGCAACAGTGTCTATCTACCTTAATCAGCTATCTATAACGGTTTCCAAGTTTATCCACTAACAAAGTTCAAGGTCAAGGTCAAAATTTACCTTTGACCTTGACATCATTTCAAAAGTCAAGTCTTGCCATGAACATAGGTGAAGGTTTCAGGTCTCTATCACTTATCGTTTGGGAGTTTCCAAGTTTATCCGCTAACAAGGTCAAAGGTCACGGTCAAAGGTCACCGATTACCTTCAACCTGAGACTCAAATTGAAGGTCTCTTCGCACTGATCACTTTAGATATATATGTTTACTATATTATCTGTAAATGTTTAAAAGTTATTCGCGAAAAACCGATTTACGGAAACGCGTCAAGGGCTATAACTAAAAAACATTTAGTCGCAGAGTTTTCATGTAAATGTATCAAATGTAGATCTCGATGAAAGGAGTATTTTTCCAATATAATATTTTCAGAAATTTTTTATCGTTTTCGAGATATTCCGAAAACAAAAATTTGAATGACGGCCATTTTGAAAATGGCGGACTAAAAAAATTTTTGACCCCAGATTTGTAATCAGGACTACATAAACTACCTGTAAACCAAATTTGGTGGAAATCCGATAACTTTGAAAAATTTGCTTATTAAGTGGTCAAAAACGCGTAACCGGGGTCGCGACCCAAAAAAAATTTTTTGCATGACAAATCATCCTGAGGATGAATCAAACATTTTCCCCCATTCAGAATTTTGATATCGGTTACTGTTTCAGAGGAGAGTTGCTAACAAGATAAACCGTGATTGGGGAGATAATTCCGTTACTAAAAATAGATCGATATGCTTGACAGAGTTTTGAAATCCCGCAGTGATATCAATTCATGAGACCAAAAGTCGAAATGATATGTCGCGTAGTTTTTTTTACAGCGGTTGCAGCGGAAGAAAATGAATAAAAAAAATAATTAAACAGACAATTGTTCAGAGAACAATTGCAAGGTCTTTCCCAGTCAATTTTGTGTTTAGTGTTATGTTTTGTCATGTCACATGTTTAAAATCATCTTGATGAGATGGGTATTGTCACCAATATATTAGAGTAGGCATTTCTA
This sequence comes from Modiolus philippinarum, assembly GCA_002080025.1. NCBI lineage: Eukaryota > Metazoa > Mollusca > Bivalvia > Mytilida > Modiolidae > Modiolus > Modiolus philippinarum. The sequence continues at coordinate 30,280 of MJUU01034294.1, forward strand.
ATCGTTTTAAAGATTTTACGTTAAAAAAAACGAAAAAATTGGCAATGACCTTGACCTTTGACCTTGATGACCTTTGACCTTGGGATCAAATTGAAGATCTCTTCTTAATGATTAATTTGATATGTTACATGACCATACTATCTGTAAAGGTTTAAAAGTTATACACAAAAAACCTGTTTCCGAAACACGTCAAGGGCAATAACTCTTCAGGGAGTCATCGGAGAGCTTCGGTCTAATGAGACAAATGTAGCCCTTGACATGGTGAACATTTTTGCTGATATAATTTTTCAGCTATCTATTACGGTTATTGAGTTTATATGCTAACAAGGTCAAAGGTCACCGATGACCTTCAACCTGGTACTCAAATTAAAGGTCTTTTCATGCTGATCACTTTAAACATATATGTTTACTATATTATCTGTTGGCGTTTAAAAGTTATTCGCAAAATACAGATTTACCGAAACGCGTCAAGGGCAATAACTCAAAAACAGTTTGTCGCAGAGTTTTCGTTCAATTGAATCAAATGTAGATCTCAATGAGAGGAACATTTTTGCAATATAATGTTTTTATAAATTTTTTATCGTTTCCGAGATATAGCGAGAACAAAATTTCAAATGGCGGCCGAAAAATTTTTTGACCCCCTTTTTGTAATCAGGGTCATCAGAGCTACCTGGAAACCAAATTTCATCAGAATCCGACAACTTTGAAAAATTTGCATATTTAGGGGTCAAAAACGCGTAACCGGGGTCGCGACCCAAAACAATTTTTTTGCATGATAAATCATTCTGAGGATGAATGAAACATTTTCCCCACCTCAGATTTTTGATATCGGTTACGGTTTCTGAGTCTATCTTCCAACAACAAAAACAGGGGTCGGGGAGATAACTCTGTTACTAAAAATAGATTTCGTCCGTACCCTAAATTTGAAAGAGAATTTTTAACTTCCAGTTAGTACGCGAAGTTTCGTAATGATACGTCAAAAGGTTTTCCGTACAGAGACCTTACGGAATAATAATAATAATAATAATAATAATTAAAAAGACAATTGTTCAGAGAACAATTGCAATGTCTTTCCCAGTCGATGTTGTTTTGTCATGTCACATGTTTAAAATCATCTTGATGAGATGCGTATTGTCTCCAATATATTAGAGTAGGCATTTCTAATCGTTTTAAAGATTTTACGTTAAAAAAAACGAAACAATTGGCTATGACCTTGACCTTTGACCTTGATGACCTTTGACTTTGGGATCAAATTGAAGGTCTCTTCTTACTGATTAATTTGATATGTTACATGACCATACTATCTGTAAAGGTTTAAAAGTTATACACAAAAAACCTGTTTCCGAAACACGTCAAGGGCAATAACTCTTCAGGGAGTCATCGAAGAGCTTCGGTCTAAATGAGACAAATGTAGCCCTTGACATGGTGAACATTTTTGCTGATATAATTTTTCAGCTATCTATTACGGTTATTGAGTTTATATGCTAACAAGGTCAAAGGTCAAGGTCAAAGGTCACCGATGACCTTCAACCTGGTACTCAAATTGAAGGTCTTTTCATGCTGATCACTTTAAACATATATGTTTACTATATTATCTGTTAGCGTTTAAAAGTTATTCGCAAAAAACCGATTTACCGAAACGCGTCAAGGGCAATAACTCAAAAACGGTTTGTCGCAGAGTTTTCGTTCAATTGAATCAAATGTAGATCTCAATGAGAGGAACATTTTTGTAATATAATGTTTTTATAAATTTTTTATCGTTTCCGAGATATAGTGAGAACAAAATTTCAAATTGCGGCCATTTTGTAAATGGCGGCCGAAAAATTTTTTTGCCCCCCTTTTTGTAATCAGGGTCATCAGAGCTACCTGGAAAGCAAATTTCATCAAAATCCGACAACTTTGAAAAATTTGCATATTTAGGGGTCAAAAACGCGTAACCGGGGTCGCGACCCAAAAAAATTTTTTTGCATGATAAATCATCCTGAGGATGAATGAAACATTTTCTCCACCTCAGATTTTTGATATCGGTTACGGTTTTTGAGTCTATCTGCTAACAACAAAAACAGGGATCGGGGAGATAACTCTGTTACTAAAAATAGATTTCGTACGTACCCTAAATTCGAAAGAGAATTTTCAACTTCCAGTTAGTACGCAAAGTTTCGTAATGATACGTCAAAAGGTTTTCCGTACAGAGACCTTGCGGAATAATAATAATAATAATAATAATAATAATCAGAAGAATTACTATAAGGTCTTTCCGACTGGAGTCGGGAAAGACCTTAATAATCAGAAGAATTACTATAAGGTCTTTCCGACTGGAGTCCGGAAAGACCTTAATAATAATCCGAAGAATAACAGTAAGGTCTTTCACCCTGAGGTGAAAGACCTTAATAATCAGAAGAAAAATTAAAAAGACAATTGTTCAGAGAACAATTGCAAGGTCTTTCCCAGTCAATGATGTGTTTAGTGTTATGTTTTGTCATGTCACATGTTTTAAATCATCTTGGTGAGATGCGCATTGTCTCCAATATATTAGAGTAGGCATTTCTAATCGTTTTAAAGATTTTACGTTAAAAAAAAACGAAAAAAATGGCAATGACCTTGACCTTTGACCTTGATGACCTTTGACCTTGGGATCAAATTGAAGGTCTCTTCTTACTGATTAATTTGATATGTTACATGACCATACTATCTGTAAAGGTTTAAAAGTTATAC
>MJUU01034295.1:0-15988 GCA_002080025.1 Modiolus philippinarum
GTTTATTTCATGAAAATATTATTGTCTATATCTTAGAGGGATAAAAAATTTCTGCTTGTAGCCCCTCTAGCCCCCTTAAAGCATAATATGAGCCATTTCTGCCTTCTGTTGCCCAATCGGGATACATTTCTTACATCCTGTTCTATTTTTAGATTTTGCTGTTTCCCCATCGGGTAACATTTCTCAATCGGGAAGATTTTCCCAATTTGGAATCCTTGCCTAGCTGTCCATGTTTATATATAAATGGGGTCTGCCCAAGCATGCCATCTATATTCCCTTTTAAACTTTATTCTACATTGTTAACTACCCTCCCATATTCCTGGGGAGGTATGGGGGGTTAAAGAAGGTGCCTAGGCTAGGAGGGGTGCTGCCAAAATTTTTTTTATGACTGCACTTTGTTTTTTTTCCTCGGCGGGGGGGTATGGGGTGTCAAGTGGATTAAATGGAATGTTAAGTATAGTGGGTAGGTAAAGGGGGAGGTAAAAAAAGATGCCTAGGATAGGAGGGGTGCTGTCATTTTTTCATTATTGTTGTTTCTCTTGGTCTGGTTAGTGGTACATGTGCTGGGGGTATATATTTTAGGTACCGGACTTCCAGTTTAATATTCAGATGCATTTTCTATATTAAAGCTTAATTGTGTTACATAGTAAAATAATTAAACAACCACATAGTTTAACTTATGTGTACTTGCACTTGCAAGATGCTGACAGATACACTTAGTAAAACAAATAACAATTAAACAACCACATAGTTTAACATGTAATTACATGTATGTGTATATCACATACAAGATGCTGACAGATTTAATTTCCCTAAATACATACAAATATTTGAAAGATAATACAGTAGGTCACTGCACTTAAAAATGTAAAATGAAAACATAACAATATATGGTTTATTGAAAATGGCTGAAATAGTGGCACATGGATATTCTATGAATGGCCGGGTGTATGGAGAAATTTACATGAGAAAAATCAAATTACACTCAAAATATAAATGTAAATTGAAACAGCATGCTTTCATTGTTCATCTTTAAGTCACCTAATAAAATTGCTTGTATACAATATCCTTGACAGAAGTCAGTTATATCATAATGCATTTATGACTATCTTATTCAACAAAAACCATAAGTGGAATAAATTATAAAGATTTATGGCAGATTTCCCAGCTGATTAACGTATTTTATTTGCAATTCTTCAATGAACATACCAATATTCCTCTAGTAACACCTATAAAACTCCTTCTAAACTCCTGTCTTTTGTCTGCTAATCAATTACTCAACTTTCTATAGAATTCTATTGTATACCAATTTGTACTGCCTGAAGGGGTTTACCTCGATACAAATTTGCATACAATAGAATTCTATAGAAAGTTGAGTAATTGATTAGCAGACAAAAGACAGGAGTTTAGAAGGAGTTTTATAGGTGTTACTAGAGGAATATTGGTATGTTCATTGAAGAATTGCAAATAAAATACGTTAATCTTCCGGGAAATCCGCCATAATGTATGGTGTGTGTCCTATGTCATTCAAAAAGCAATGACTATCCAATCAGTTCTGGATATGACCTGTCACTGATAACAGCCGAGCGGTTGTTTTTACACGAAATTCCCTGTGTTAATTGTCTCTGACCTCTTTGTCAAAGTGTTGATAACATAAAATTTACTGTCTGAAATATACAAAACTGTTTAGATAATGGATTAAAATTAAGTGCATCATAGAAATGTATTATATCAAATGAATAAACTGAATGTGAAATCAATTTAAAATTCATTAAGGATTTTTATCATAATTCAGAAACATTATAGGAGAGCTAATAGAAAATAGAAAATAGAAAATAGTTGACCCTGTTAAAGAAATAAATAATTTTGATGAAATTATATTAGAAATATGTAAAAGTAACATTGGAACAGTCTTAAAATACAAATGTACTAGAAAATAGTATAACTAACAAAAATACTGAAGTTTCGACAATTAACACAGGAAGCATGCGCGTCTGAATGAAATCATTGTATTGAAAAATAAAAGTCATTATTAGACAGCACGTATATTCAACAACTGAGCAAAAAAATTCTGATTGCATTTAGAATTTACTAAAGTTTTTGTAATAAACTGTGTAAATGAATGGCATTTTGTTAGAATCACCTGATACTATTGTTAGAATTACTGATGATAGTCTGGTATTTGTCAATGTGTGATGACAGAATTTAAAGTTTGTGTTTAGATAAGTGACACAGGGTTAAGAGATTTTCACTAGTCGAACCATACATTAAATCTTATAATTACCTCATAAACTCCTCCCTACGGTTGGAATTTATAATGAGGTTATTATATAATACATAAACATTCAAATGACGTTCTTAAGTGAATTGATGGTCTGTTGTTAAATTTTTCCCTCATTGTTGATGTTTCCTGATATCTTTCCTTCTTCAAATTACAAATGCTAACACGGTATGACAGTAAATTCTCACAATGATCCAGAATAGAAAACTATTCTTGTATGGGAAACCAATCTAGGGAGGAAATGCTATCATATTATAGGATATACCATTGATAATCTTATTGCAGAAGATCCAGCAATAAACTAAGGGTTAACATTTCTGCGCAAATCTTGAAAATATACAGATAAAATCATAATGAGTTACCCTGAAAAAAGTACGACAAAATATGGATGTGTAAAATTTTACTTTATTTATTAACTTTACCCCAACAAAAGTATGATTTTGAAAGTTGTAATTAACTGCCGGGAGAGTGTCAGAATACAGGATTTGGCTTCATTTACTCCAGAGCTTCTGGGGCCCTGAGGGGCCTTGAGCAGACCCCCGGCAGTAAACAGGCACCGAGCTTCGCTCGACGCGCCATCGGCTTTGCCGACCGCTTTATCAATAGCCGCTTCAAATTTAAAATTCACCTGTTCAAAAAAAATTTAATGTAAACCCTGGAACATTTAATATTTTTTAGCTTTAACATACAATTTTTGACAAGGGTTAAACCTACTATATATGCGAGGCATGTTACTACAATTACGAATTCTATTGAACATTTATTGTTGCTTCGGTATTCTACTGCCGTTGTTTCATTGTTTTTATCTTCATTATCAACAAATTCGTTCGCGAAAGTAACTTTCACACAATCAACGTCCATTTTGATATAAGAACTTCCTGTTCCAAGCCATTCGATTCGCTTGTCCAGAACATTGTGATCGGAACATGTCCAGCACAAAGAATCGAATGCCCCCTAGGTTTCTCAATAGAAGTTTAACCCTCAAGGTAGAAAGGTCACATAGCCATTCATTGTATTTATCCTAGATATGGGCCAGTTTACCTGGTGTCAATTTCAACAGGAAACAAGTCCAGTTCACCCAAACTTGTTTTTAATATTGAAATAGCCAATCAAGAATAAAGATGCATTTTTTCATACAAAAAGATTATAAATCACAAAATTGTACTATTACTGTTTAAATTTAGTCTATATAAAGTTCATCCCTTCTCTTTGTTTGTTCCAATACATAATAATAGTTCAAATGTACTTTATCCCTGTGGGTGAAATTAACATCAAGTAAATTGGCACACACCCAACTACATGTATGAATTGGCATTTGGTGACCTTTATACATTGAAGGCCAAACTGCTATTGAAAAAATCTATTTAATTACCTGGTGAGCTACCAAATATCCTATTGAAACTGCATCCAGTAAAAGGAAAATTGCTGTAATCCTATGTAAAAATTGCTAAAAACACACGTGTGCGATATTTCCCCGAGAGGATAGTTAATTTCTACTTCCCGACTCATGAAATTTTAATTAAAACTGTACAAATATGTCAACAAAAAATTATTTATCGAATAGCAACAAATTGTCATGGATATTGAGTGTAATATCAGGTTAACACAATTATAAAATGACGATGCATTTGTAAAAACGATAACATTACCATTGGAACATTGTGCCCGTACAGGTAAACTTGAGGAAAATTTAATACGAGGCGTTGCAAATGTGGTGTTGCATCATGGGAGCGAGTTTACAACGTGATGTTAATGATTTCAAATATTTGCTAATCTCTGTGTCTATATGTCTCTGATGGCGTGTAATCATGGTAATGAAACAAACAACTTGAGCAACTTTATGGTTTAAGTCTTCAAATGATAATGATACATCGTCATCTTCTCGTTGATGCTGCATTTAATCAGCAGAGACATTTTAAGAACGTAAACTCATAAATTTTATTCTGTCAAAATTAAAGATCATCACGATTGTAACCGGTTAAATTTTAAAGTTAGAAGACACGAGAAGTCTGTGAAAACACAATTTCATTGAATTGAACTTCAGTTTATTAAAAATATGCAAAGATATTGGAGTTTCAAACATCACTGCTTCACCCAATATTAATAGCATATTTTAATACATGGTCAACAGGAGAAAACTCTAGAAGAAATCAAAAGTCATTTTAATTTGACTTTTTTTCCCTACTTCATTTCTTTGATAATCGAAAACTATCTTTCTCAAACTACCTTAGTGTTTGCTTAATTCCAATGCCGATAGAGCTGTCTTTGAGAGAAGCAACAAAGAATGGTTGTTACTACCTTAAAGCTTAAGTTAGCTCAAAATCAAAGTGAATGATTTTTTTTAATCATTAATCGATCTGCAAAAAAGTTGCAGCTTCCTTTTGACAAAAGAAGTATATCCCCTGAAAGCTCTAACCCTATAGATTTATAATTTTCATGCATGATAATGCAACATTAAACCCATAAAATATAATTAAGAAATAAGTAGTCATATCTCCCAAGTGGGATATATATCGTTATATCCCAATTGGGATATTTATTACGAAATGTTTATAAATTATCAATTACAATGATCCGAGTACTCGAGTACTCACAAGTATTTGTACCGAGTACTCGAGTATTGGTTTCGAGACATTTTGCCATCCCTATTTTTTAGTGATTTTGTGATAGAGGGTATATAGTTTGTCCGCGCAACTCTTCCTACAGTTTTGATGCTAGGAAGTTTTTATTTTGCAGATCATTTGTACCTATATTGAAGATGTGCATGTGGTAAGGATTTTGATTTTGGTGCATTTTTGTAAGAAATATATATTGTTGAACTTAGTCATTTTTGGGGTGATTTTGTAATAAAGGGTACATAGTTTGTCCACGCAACTCCTCCTACAGTTTTGATGGTAGGAAGTTTTTATTTTGCAGATCATTTGTACCTATATTGAAGATGTGCATGTGGGAAGGATTTTGATTTTGATGCATTTTTGGAAAAAATACACATTGTTGAACTTAGTCATTTATTGGATGAATTATTAATACAGGGTACACAGATTGTCCGAACAACTCCTCCTAGAGTTTTGAGGCTAGGAAGCTTTAATTTTGCAGTTCATTTGAACCTACATTGTATATTGAAGATTTGCATGTGGTTTGGTTCATTTTTTTTTCAAAAATATACATTGCTCAACTTTTAATTTTTTGGTGATTTAGTAATAGAGGGTACATACCGGTAGTTAATCTGTGCAACCTAGAATAACATGTGTTTAGCGGAGGCATCATATGTGTCTTACAGACACAAATATTACTAGAAAATCATAATTTGATTCAACCTGGCGTGGGGGCATGTCATCCTCTAGTTTCTAGCTTGATTTTTACTGTGAGTCTTTTTGTGTATTTATTTTTTAGCCATTCACCACACATAGGGGGAGGGTTTGGATCCAAGAAAACAAGTTTAACCCACCGCAATTTTTGCACCTGTCCCAAGTCAGGTGGCTTGTCCTTGTCTTCTTATAAAATTTTAGTTTCTTGATATTTGGGTTATTGGATGTGGTTTGTTTAAAAATGATTTTGAGTAGTTCATTGACAAGAAATAAAATCAAATAAGCAGCATTTATGCTGCGGGTGTGCAAAATATGTCACATTTTGAAAAACTCTTACTTTTTTAGGGGAGATAATTCTAAAGAAATAATAAGGGGAAAATCTTGTTTTCATGATTTTTAAGGAGATTGATCTTCTTTGTAACACTGGGTTTTTACAAAGAAAGCACTACAATGTTTACTTCTGTCATATTATTTCTACAGTAATGAAGATTTATGCTTATATCATTGATTAACAAGAAAAGATATTTAATTTAGTACATCCTTTAATTTGGAGAAACTGAATATTGTTTATTTATGACAAAATGTAATGAACTTTTTCTGTAGCATAGTGAAGTCAACCGATTCGCCACCTTTGAATTGCTCAAGAATATAAACTGACCTTTATTGGAAGGTCAATCCTGTTTATTGTATCTTATCTATAGTACTAGTTGTAAAGGTTACTCACGTGTACAGGTGAATTATATAATGTACATTTTGTTAATCAATAACTTTAGAATAAATATGTTAGGTCAGAAACAAAGGTTACAGTAATTATTTTAAATTTCAGAATTTGGTTAATTCAAAATGCAAAGTTTTTTGTTTGTTTTTTCTTCACATATATCTTGATATCTAAATACACTTTTGTAAATTTTTGCATGTCCTTTTCTTTAATAAACTTTGAATGATAAAATAAATGTATAAAAAGTGCAATCTTTTTTTTTACAAAATTAGTGGACTAATAATTAACTCCAAATTTAAACAGCCCTAATTGAACACTGGCCTTGAATGAATTTTAACTGTGTGAATGATCCTAATTTTTCATTAGTATTTCAGTATCAGGCTTGATGCCTGGGCTTGATGCATTTTTCAGTAGAAGTATTGTTTGAATTACACTTTATAAACAATTAATAATAGAATAGTTTACATGGCACCTGCCAATATTAATTGTCAAAGCATTACCCTCAAAATCAATCTCCTTTTCAGTGCAGGCTGCACTATGATTTCAAAAATATGATTGGTGACCCCATTTTATTGGCCGGGTTGCACGGAGTGCAAATCCGGGTTATAGTATGGTGAATGTCGGGCGGGCAGGTGGGCGGAACGGGGGGGGCGGGGAAAATGGGATACTCATTTTGTGAAATCAACTCCTCCTACAGTTTTCATCCTACATTTTTGAGACTTCACAAACTGTTTCTATATATATTGTAGATGTGCACCTCCCTTTTTAGGAGTAATTTTGAAAATTTTTTCCTATTTTTACGGACTTTGGAACTTAGTCATTTTTCATCGACATTTTCAACAAAGGGTACCTATTTTGTGAAATCAACTCCTCCTACAGTTTTCAACCTACATCTTTGAAACTTCACATAATGTTTCTATATATATTGTAGATGTGCACCTCCCTCTTTGGAGTAATTTTGAAAATTTTTTCCTATTTTTATGGACTTTTGAACTTAGTCATTTTTAGCTCACCTGGCCTAAAAGGCCATGTGAGCTATTGCCATCACTTGGCGTCCGTCGGCGTCCGTCAGTCCGTCGTCCGTTCCTCCGTCGTCCATCCGTCGTAAACTTTTAAAAAAATTTTCTCCAATGAAACCACTTGGCCAATTTGAACCAAATTTGGCCTGAATCATCACCAGGGTATCTAGATTCAAAATTGTGTTCGATTAGTCCGAGGACCAAACAACATGGCTGCCATTACTAAAAATAGCACATAGGGGTAAATTGCTGTTTTTGGCAAATAACTCAAAAACCATTACAGATATCAAAAATCTGACTGGAGGAAAAGTGATCAGCATGAAAAGATCTCTCTGTCCTGCAATTTTGAAGAAAATCCGAAAACCGGTCTTAGAGTTATTGCCCTTTTTCCGTGAAAATTTCAAAATTTTGATATTCTTTTTTTTTTATCGCAAAAACTATAACAGATAGAGGTCAACTTAAAATTGCAAAAATGTTCAGCATATTAAGATCTACCCACCTTGAAATTTTAAAGAAAATCTCACTACCCATAAAGGAGTTTTTGCCCTTTATTGGTCAAATTTAAGAAATTTCATACTTTTTGTCATCAATTTAAAAAATCTTCTCCTCAGAAGCCACTGGGCCAATTGTTACCAAACTTGACCTGAATCATCACCAGGGTAAACAGTTTCAAAATTGTGTTCGATTAGTCCGAAAACCGAGCAACATGGCTGCTGTTACTAAAAATAGAACAAAGGAGTAAATTGCATTTTTATACGCCCGTCTTTGACGGGACGTATTATGGTATACCGGTGTCCGTCTGTCCGTCCGTCCACACGTCGTACTCTAACTAGAGAACGCTTTGATCATTTTTCTTGAAACTTTGCAGGATTGTTGGGTATGACGGAAGAAAGCTCCCTATAGTTTTGTTTTGTCTTTGGATTTTTCTTTCCAGAGTTACGGGACTTTGATTATTTCAGAAAAGCTTGAAATTGCAATTTTCGTCCACATGTCGTACTCTAACTAGAGAACGCCTTGATCATTTTTCTTGAAACTTTGCAGGATTGTTGGGTATGACGAGAGAAAGCTCCCTTTTTTTTTATTTTGTCGATGGATTTTTCGTTCCAGAGTTATGGGACTTTGATTATTAAAAAAAGCATGAAATACCATTTCCGTCCACACGTCATATTTTAGCTAGAGAACGCATTATTCATTTTTCTTGAAACTTTGCAAGATTGTTGGATATGATGGAAGAAAGCTCTCGATCGTTTTATTTTGTGGAAGGATTTTTCGTTCCCGAGTTATAGGACTTTGATTATTTCAAAAAAGTATGAAATTGTAATTTCTGTCTACACATTGAAATCTTTTATTTTAAGACATTACTACCCCTAAACCAATATACATTTTTTACTGCTTAACATCAGATGAAATAATTGATACATATCAGAAGTCCTTGTCATGTTTGATCATATGGAGTTCTTAATTTCAAGAATCATTTAATCAGTTTGCTTTTAAAGTGGGGACGGGCGTATCATGCGCTCTTTGCGCAGCTGTTTATTTGCAAATAACTCAAAAACCGTTGCAGATATAAAAAAATCTGATTGGGAGTGAAAATAATCAGCATGTTAAGATCTACCTGCCCTGCAATTTTAAAGAAAATCCGAAATCTAGTGTTGGAGTTAGTGCCCTTTTTCTGTAAAATTTTCTAAATTTTAATATATATATTTTTTTTATTTTAAAAAGTGTAACAGATAGAGGTCAAGTGTAAATTGCAAAAAGGTTCAGCATATCAAGATCTACCCACCCTGAAATTTTGAAGAAAATCCAAAAATCTTTGTAGGAGTTGTTGCCCTTTTTCATGGAATTTTCAAATTTTGTCGTCTTTTAAATTCATAACTAGAGAAGATGAAGGTTTAGTGTAAATTGATTAAAATGTTTGCCATGCTATGGCAATGTGTAAACTGGTGTATAAAATTGTTCATTGACCACCATTTTCAAAATGGCCGCCAAAAAAAGGCGGGAAAATTCAACATTGTCTGATTTCAATGAAATTTGGTTTCCAAGTGGATATTGATGTTGCGACTTCAAAACAGATGCTGAAAATTGTTCGTTGACCACCATTTTCAAAATGGCCACCAAAAAAGGCGGGAAAATTCAACATTGTCCAATTTCAATGAAATTTGGTTTCCAAGTTAATATTGATGTTGTGAATTCAAAACTGATGTTAAGACTTGTTTGCTGACCGCCATTTTAAAATGGCTGCCAAAAAAGGCGGGAAAATTCAACATTGTCTGATTTCAATGAAATTTGGTTTCCAAGTTGATATTGATGTTGTGAATTCAAAACTGATGTTAAAAATTGTTTGCTGACCGCCATTTTAGAATGGCAACGTGTAAACTGGTGTATAAAATTGTTCATTGACCACCATTTTCAAAATGGCCACCAAAAACAGCCGGGAAAATTCAATATTGTCCAATTTCAATGAAATTTGGTTTCCAAGTTGATATTGATGTTGTGAATTCAAAACTGATGTTAAGAATTGTTTGTTCACGGCCATTTCAAAATGGCTGCCAAAAAAGGCGGGAAAATTCAATATTGTCCAATTTCAATGAAATTGGGTTTCCAAGTTGATATTGATGTTGTGAATTCAAAACTGATGTTAAGAATTGTTTGCTGACCGCCATTTGAAAATGGCAACCTGTAAACTGGTGTATAAAATTGTTCATTGACCACCATTTTCAAAATGGCCGCCAAAAAAAGGTGGGAAAATTCAATATTGTCCAATTTCAATGAAATTTGGTTTCCAAGTTGATATTGATGTTATGAATTCAAAACTGATGTTAAGAATTGTTTGCTGACCGCCATTTTAAAATGGCTGCCAAAAAAGGCGGGAAAATTCAACATTGTCTGATTTCAATGAAATTTGGTGTCCAAGTGGATATTGATGTAGCGACTCCAAAAGTCATGTGGAAAATTGTTTGTTGACCACCATTTTTAAAATGGCCACCAAAAAGGCGGGAAAATTCAACATTTTCCTATTTCAGAGAAATTTGGTTTCCAAATAAATATTGATGTGGTAACTTAAAAATATGGTTTTAAAAATTGTTTTTGACCCCCATTTGCAAAATTATGTCTCAACTTCAAAACTGGTGTTGAAAGTGGTCATAAGCAAGTACATTTTTGTCAACAATGGGCAACAAAGAAATATAGTAAAACAAGATCAGACTTTAAATACAGTTTAAGATATTGGTGGTGTTTGAGCTAACAAAGTTTGAGAGACTTAACTTCAACTGTATAACTTAAAATGTTAGCTTCATTGTGGCAAATGAAAGCCAGGTGACCGATACAGGCTCATGGGAGCCTCTAGTTTATCCACATTTTCAACAAAGGGTACCTATTTTGTGAAATCAACTCCTCCTACAGTTTTCAATCTACATCTTTTAAACTTCACATAATGTTTCTATATATATTGTAGATGTGCACCTCCCTTTTTGGAGTAATTTTGAAAATTTTTTCTTATTTTTATCGACTTTGGAACTTAGTCATTTTTTATCCACATTTTCAACAAAGGGTACCTATTTTGTGAAATCAACTCCTCCTGCAGTTTTCAACTTACATTTTTGAAATCTCACAAAATATTTCTATATATATTGCAGATGTGCACCTCCCTTTTTGGAATTATTTTGAAAATTTTTTCCTATTTTTACAGACTTTGGAACTTAGTCATTTTTATCTCATTTTCAACAAAGGGTACCTTTTTCGTGAAATCAACTCATCATACAGTTTTCATCTCTGATCTTTGAAACTTCACAGATTGTTTCTATATATATTGTAGATGTGCACCTTCCTTTTTGGAGTAATTTTGAAAATTTTTTTCCTATTTTTATGGACTTTGGAACTTAGTCATTTTTTATCCACATTTTCAACAAAGGGTACCTATTTTGTGAAATCAACTCCTCCTACAGTTTTCAACCTACATTTTTGAAATCTCACAAAATGTTTCTATATATATTGCAGATGTGCACCTCCCTTTTTGGAATTATTTTGAAAATTTTTTCCTATTTTTACAGACTTTGGAACTTAGTCATTTTTATCTCATTTTCAACAAAGGGTACCTTTTTTGTGAAATCAACTCCTCCTACAGTTTTCATCTCTGATCTTTGAAACTTCACAAATTGTTTCTATATATTTTGAAAATGTGCACCTGACATTATAGAATTATTTCCAATATTTTTCCTATTTTCCTGGCTTTTTTTTAGTCATTTTTTATCAATATTTTCAACATATTCTATACACAGAGCCATTAGGGAACCTATAAAACAACACTTTATAGCTAAAAACACCAAAACGCAACCCGACCATTTGAGTCTTTGACCCATTTTATTTCATATTTCCATAGTTATTTCTTTAACACAATTTATATTACATTTTCATCAAAATCTATTCATATAAAGAATTATAAAATGATATTTTCTCCCTTTATAGACTATATTAAAAAGATCAGAATCTTGCTATTGTGGAAAAACGAGTTTGGTGACCTAGATGCTTTGTTTTTGGTAGTTTTAACCCCGAGATGGGATGTTGTCTGCTTGACATTTACCCCATTTCCTTTCTTTTCATATTGGTTTTTTACTTAAATTTGGACATGTTTGATGTGCATTTAATAAACTTTAATTCACAGAAAAATAAGAAAAATCTATCGTTTTGTTTTTAGTCACCCGAACTACCTTAATTTGTCTAATGTGACAGCAAATCATTCAAAATGACATATCATCTTACACTTGGTAGATTTATAGCGATACATGTGACAAAGTACCCAAGGTTTATAAAACAAATTTGCTGGGAATTATATCATTTGTATAGTATGTCACAAAATGACATTATATGTTGATTTCAAGATAGAATGTTGGAATAAATAACACTGGAAAACTTAATAGAACATAAATTCTTGAATATGTACCTACTTATCATGCTGATAACTGCAATCTGGCCAATATTTTGATTCTAATTCCATAGAAAATAGTTGAAATCACGAAGTCCTTAACATTGAAATGAAATGAAGGAATACAGAATGTATGGTGTTAAAAGGTTAATCTTGTCTGACAAGCATGTCTAACAAAATTGGATTGTGGATGATTGCCAAAAAAAATGAAGGAGGTATAGTCAATTGAAAAAGCAGTTGACAACAAGAAAAAACGTGATCCAGATATAACTTTTTCTGTAACTTAACGCTTTAACCAAACATTGCCAAACCTTAGCAGATCTTAATGTCAATTGCATAGTTTCTCTGCAGTGATTATCAATATTCAAATATCACAGCAAATAACAAAATATTAATGTCCAGGATTCTAAATCCTATATTTGAATTATAATTAGCAATAAACATGATATATAGAACATTTTGTAGAAAGCCAAAATCACAGGACTGCTTTAACCATGTTCATTCCATATGGAGTGACCATAACAATAGTTTTCAATAGTCCTTAGTTGGCCCCCTTTGGAAAAATGTGTCTTGTACATGTAAGTCCGCATTTCATCCAAGATGGCTGCCAGCAGGGAACATAGTTTAACATTGGACCTTATGGGAAAGCATTCAAAGATCTTCTCTAGAACATCAATGCCAGTTGGATCCAAACTTGGTCACAATAGTCCTTGGATGGTCCCCTTTAGAAAAATGTCTGGCAAGTATATCTTCCAAGATGGCTGCCAGCAGGTAACATAGTTTAACATTGTACGCTAATGAAAAACACATTCAAAGATCTTCTCTTCTGGAACTACAAGGCTAATTGGAACCAAAGTTGATCACAATAGTCCGTACGTGGCCCCTTTTGAAAAATGTGTATGACAAGTCAGCATTACATTCAAGATAGCTTCCAGTGAGGAACATAATTTAACATTGGACCCTATTGGAATGCATTCAAAGATTTTCCCCTCTGAAACAACAAAGCTAATTGGATTCAAATTTGATCGCAATAGTCCTTTGGTGGTCCCTTTAAAAATTTGTCCCACAAGTCTGCACTCATCCACGATGGTCGCCAGCGGGGAACTTAGTTTAACATTTGACCCTATGGGAAGATACATTCAAAGATCTTCTCCTCTGAAACTACTGTGCCCTGGGGAACTGCACCAATTGGAACCAAACTTAGTCATAAGTTGGTTCCCTTAAAAAAGTGACCAGTAAGTCTTCACACCATCAAAGATGGTTGCCATCAGGAAAAAAAGTTCAACTTTGAAGCATATAACATCAAAGTATATTAACATACTTAGAAATGAGGCTCCTTATTATTGAGGTTATTGGACTGTCCATGTCAGCCATGTCCCAGGTGAGTGATACAGGCTCTTGAGAGCCTCTTGTCGTTCTTCATCTTGAAGTCATCATTAGGCCTTCAACAAGGAGCACACTTTCAAACCCAAGTGAATATTCATGTATTTTCCTGAAGATCCGAGTAGACATAATTTTAGTTCTAACTGGTCAGGACAAATGCCTGTAGAGCTACCAGGTATTTGTCATACCCCTTGTGTCAGCGTCCACGTCATCAAAACTTCAACCTTGCTTGTGTGGGGGTTGGATTTTGATATTTGTTATGTGACTTCCTTGTGATGATAGCTTTCTTGTGGTTCCATACTTGTAGACAATTTGATCTTTATCATCTTGCCCCTAGGGCAATTTTTTAAAACCTTTAACATTGCCCATAGAAGGTAGGCTTTAAGTGGTAGGGTGTTCACATTTGGTATGTTACTTTCTTATGATGAGAGCTTTATAATGGTACTGTATGTGTTGACTTTTTACCTTGATCTTTCCCACAGAGCAACTTTTTATACGACCACAAAAATTTTGTGATCGTATAATGGTATGGTGTTG
Organism: Modiolus philippinarum; assembly: GCA_002080025.1. Classification (NCBI taxonomy): domain Eukaryota; kingdom Metazoa; phylum Mollusca; class Bivalvia; order Mytilida; family Modiolidae; genus Modiolus; species Modiolus philippinarum. The sequence continues at coordinate 14,168 of MJUU01034295.1, forward strand.
GCGTCGTCGGCGTCTGTGGACAGCATAACTTTGCTTCTAGTGGACGCATCATTATGAAATTTTATTATGATGTATCTTGGCACACACTTAAACAGAGGTTATAATTTTGAGTTGGTGGCTCCGCCCGTTTTAGAAAAAGGGGCCAAAAAGGGGTGAAATTGGGTGTTTTCACATATTTGACTGTAGAATCTTTATTATTTATTGGATTTTGATGGGGTTTGTTTCAGTGTGCTCCTGAGGAAATTTCCAATCTGGAGTATGCCAACGGATTTCACGTAGCATGTACCACTCACGAGATAAATGGGGCCCAACAGGGGCAAATCTCAAAAAAAAATAATTTTTTATTTTAAGTCCGATTTTGATGCAGTTTTTTTCAATGGATTCCTTGCGAAAAATTAATATAGCACTCAGCTATAAGATTTTTGGTAACTTGTTTCCTTTCCCAGCTATGAGGGGCTGAACGGGGCCAAAATTGCGAATTTGCAGATTATGTAGAATTTTTATTTTTCATCGGATTTCAATGAGATTTTTTTCTTTGGATTCCTCTTGATCTAAGCTTTCAGTAGTATGTCAACTGATATTTTGTAGGTCTTACCGTTTCCGAGCTACAAGGGGTCAAAGGGGCCAAAAATGCAATTTTACTAAATATGTCAAATCTTTATTTTTCATCGGATTTCAATGGGATTTTTTTCTTTGGATTCCTCTTGAGCTAAGCTTTCAGTAGTATATATCCACGGATTTTTTGTAGGTCTTACTGTTTCTGAGCTACAAGGGGTCAAAGGGGCCAAAAATGCAATTTTTCTAAATACAGTATGTCAAATCTTTATTTTTCATCGGATTTCGATGGGATTTTTTTCTTTGGATTCCTCTTGATATAAGCTTTCAGTAGTATGTCAACGGATTTTTTGTAGCTCTTACTGTTTCGGAGCTACAAGGGGTCAAAGGGGCCAAAATTGCAATTTTTAGGAGGATTTACGGTACGTAAATCCTTCTTATGCTGTCGCTTTCTTCAGAAAAATCCCGGGTATGAATATGCACTTCGAGATCAAAAATCAACTTTTTGCTGCCAAACTCATTGCGAATTTCTTCTTTAACATTATTGTAAACAGCATAAGAAATATGACTTATAAATGTAAGGTGTAAGCCTAAGTAAAATAGAATTGTCGAGGGAATATTTCAGCAGTTGACAGAGTGTCACGTGACAAGTTAATTATAAATAACTTCACATGTTACCGTAGTTGTAGAAATAATAATCAATTACCTGTGACCTGAATATTTGTAATGTTTCTGAATTCAAAAGATGAAAAAAAACTTAAATAACTCAGTACCTGATTAAAAAATTATATGAATAATCGAGGATTTAGAATTCTTTCTTATTTAGTAAGCGTAGTTTGCACAAGGTGCTAATTTGATTAAGAATATTGATCCAAAATGATAACTTGTATAGCTCTTGTATCGATACTGAAAAAATATTAAAATACAAAAATACCAAAGTTGCAGAAATGAACAGTAAATTTAGTTATGCTGTACACGTGTTTCAAGGAGTAACCTCTCATCAGCAGCATTAAAATCAAATAATATGGAAAGCCATAATCGAAAAATTGTAATCAAAGAAGTACTCATTGCCAAAAATATCGAAATGGGAAGCCAAATCCAGTACTAAGGAAATTGGCAATATATATTTTTGTTTTAAGTGCCCTCCTAGAGACAAAGGATGGACAATTATTCATGTTTTCATTGGCGAATTAAGAGATGAGTTCAGGGTTGGATACCTCCCCTTTTTAGCTCACCTGGCTATAGCCAGGGTGAGCTTTTGCCATC
>MJUU01034296.1:0-19744 GCA_002080025.1 Modiolus philippinarum
CCAATAACAACCAAACTTGGCCTGAATTATAACCAGGGTATGCACTTTTAAGTTTGTGATTTTTATGTCTGTAGACCAAACAACATGGCTGCTGTTACTAAAAAAAGAAGATTGGGGTAAATTTTGTTTTTTTTTTTAATAACTCAGAAAACAGTTACAGATATGAAAAATCTGACTTTAGGATAAAAAGTGATTAGCATGATGAAATCTACCCACCTTACAATTTTGAAAACCCGTTTAAGAATTAATGCCCCTTTTCTATTAATTTTTTTTGGGTTACATTTAGTCTTATACTGGTATATCGAAAATGATAGATGATAGAAGTGAAGTTTAAATTACAAAAGGTCAGCATAGTAAGATCTACTTGTCTTGCAATTTTGAAGAAAATCTGATGACCTGCATAGGAGTTGTTGCCCCTTTTTTCCTTGAATTTTTGTAATTTTTATACGTTTTTACTTTTATTTCTATAACTGTTTGAGATAAAGGTTAAATGTGATTGCAAAAGCTTTTCAAGGACTACACTTTCTACATATATCCAGTAGGTTTGCATCTCGTCCAATATGGCTGGCAGCAGGGAACATAGTTAACACAGGACCCTGATCGAAATGCATTCAAAGGTCTTTTCCTCTGAATCCCTGAGTCAATGGGAACTAAACTTCGTCACAATAGTCCTTGGATGGTCCCATTTAAAGATTGTGATTTTTATGTTTGCACCTCATCCAAGAATGATCCCAGTGGGGAATAGAGTTTAACACAGGGACCTTATGGGAAATGCATTCAAAGGTCTTTTCCTCTGAAACCACTAAGCCAATAGGAACCAAACTTGGCTGCGGTTGTCCTTGGTTGGTCCCCTTTAAAGTTTGAGATTTTATATTCATACCTCATCCAAGATGGTCGCCAGCACTGGACAAAGTTTAACAGACACCCTATGGAAATGCATTCAAAGATCTTCTCTGAACTTCTGAACCAATTGAAACCAAACTTGGTCACAATTGTCTTTAGGTGGTCCCTTGAAAGTTTGTGATTTTTATGGTCATACCTCACACAAGATGGCTGCCAGCAAGGAACATAGTTTAACAGAGGGACCCTATTGGAAATGCATTCAAAGATCTTCTCCTCTGAAACTACCTAGCCAATAGGACTCAAACTTGATCACAATAGTACTTTGGTGGTCCTCATCAAAGTTTGTGATTTTTATTTTTGAACCTCATCCAAGATGGCTGCCAGCAGGGAACACAGTTTAACATAGGGACCCTATGGGAACTGCATTCAAATGTCTTCTCCTCTGAACCTGCAAAGCCAATTGGAACCAAACTTGGTTACCATTGCCTTTGGGTTGTCCCTTTCAAAGTTTGTGATTTTATGTTTGTACCTCATCCAAGATTGAAACTGTAACATCTGGTGAACTAATGGTTGGTCTTTTGGTGACAATGAATAAAACCAGTTTCCATATGAGCGATACATGCTCATGTGAGCCTTTAGTTTTTAACATACCTGGCTTTAGCCAAAGTTAGATTTTGTCATCCCTTTGCATTCATTGTTTTTCCATCTTTCTGGCAGAAAACTTTTCATTCAATCTCTAACTATATTTATTGCTAATTTGCTCAATTTTCAATTGTTTCCAAGCAACGATAATTCTATTATCACTGCACTGCGCTGATATGAACATATTATCGTCAATCTCTATGGGAGGTTAGCAACAGCATTTAATATGACGTCGCGTGACGTTTCGTGACAGAAATAATTCCAAAAAAGAAAACGCTATTTTCAACCAAAAGTAATAAGTTCAACTAAATTAAATATTTCATTGGAGTAGGGAACGTATATCTGGTATTTTTCAATAACAGAATTAGCGATTAAAATACTATTAGTAATTCGTTTTGCTCAGATGGATTTCTCAGCTCGCATTGCATCTCGTGCTGTCGCACTCGATGCAATACAAGCAGAGAATTCCATTCTCGCAAAACAAATTACTAATAGTATATATATATATCTAGCTCTTAAATTACAGAGCCAGTTGGAACCAAAGTTGGCTACAATAGCCTTTAGATGGTCCTCTGTAAAAAGGTGTTTTTCAGGATCACATGTTCTCCAATTAAGACCACCAGTAGTATACAAAGTTTAACATAGGAACCTTTGGGAAAAAGCATTCAGTGATCTTCTCCTCTGGAACTGCTGAAGCAATTGGATCTAAACTAGGCAAATTATAACATAGGAACCTTTGGGAAAAAGCATTCAGTGATCTTCTCCTCTGGAACTGCTGAAGCAATTGGAACTTAACTAAGCAAATTATAGTCTTTGGGTATAGTCGCCTGTAAAAAGGGTGGTTTCAGGTTCCCATGTTATCCAAGACGTCTGCAAGGAAGGAGCATAGTTTAACATTGCACCCTTAACCCTTTTGGGAAAACACATTCAGAGATCTCCTCTGGAACTTCTAAACCAGTTGTAACCAATTTGCAGCCCTTTCTCAACAAGCAACTTCTGTTTTGGATCCCAAAATTCTAAATTCAAATAAATAGTTACTTATAACCTCATCTTTATCACAGTAATTAAGGATTGTAAAATGTAGTGTAAGTTTCAGATCCAATATGTGACATGTGTGATGATGGTATAAAAATAATTTACAAATTTAATAGAACAGTTTTAGTCAATGGGCATCTGGCTATAGCGAAGGTGAGCTTTTGCGATCACTACATTCGTCGTCTGTCTGTCTGGCTATAGCGAAGGTGAGCTTTTGCCATCACTGCATTCGTCGTCTGTCTGTCTGTCCATCCCTTTAGAGTAAACTCAATTAAAGCACAATTAGAGTTAATTCTTTTTTTCTGAAATCACAAGGCCAAATTTGGGAACTATCCTTGGTCACAAGAGTCTTTGGATGGTCCCCTTTAGAAAAGGTGTTTTCAGTTTTGCACGTTATCCAATATGGCACCCAGCAGCGAACAGTTTAAACATTGGACCCTAATGGAAAATTCATTTAAAGATTCTCTCTCAAACTTCTTGACCAATTGTTGATTGATTGATTAGTTGGAGTTTAAAGTCAACTGAGCAATATTTCAGCTATATCTGGATCAATTAAAGAAATATTGGTAATAGAAGAAAAACAAAAGTGGAAGGGACAACAGGGATGAGTTTTGATTGCCACTGGAAAAGGGGAAAAAATGGGTAGTGGCAGGAAATTTAGCCTTTCATAGGAGTCCCAGTGACTCTGCTCTCTTTAGACAGTATAGAAGGAGTCTTTATACTGCATGGAGCATGGTAATTCTCCACACAGTTTGACTACAATGGTTCATGGCAAGCTTTCCGTATTACTGGTATGACCTGGCTACCCCAAAAAGATGAGGCATTCCACCATCCACCAACTGGGGACGCACCCAGCAGCTCTGTTGCTGGAGCACCAAACTTGGTCACAAAATGATTTGGATGGCGCCCTTGTAAAAGAATGTTTTTCAGGTTCACACATCCTTCAAGATGGCTGCCAGCCAGGTACAAAGTAAAACATAGTACCGACCCTAAAACTCATTCACAGATATCCTCTTTTAGCCAATCTTTGGTGATCACCTGTAAAAAGTTTTTCTTTCATGTTCATACATATCCATAATGGCTGCGAATGGAGAACATAGTTGAACTTTTTCTAAAAAATTCTGGGCCAATTGTAATCAAACTTGACACCAGGCCTTGAGTGGTTGTCTTCATGGAAGGCATTTCCAGGTTTTCACAATATCCAAGATGGCTACCAGCCAGAAAAAAATATTTAAAATTGAACCCTATGCGAAACATATTCAGAGATCTCTGGAACTACGTAGCCAATTGGAACCAAACTTTGCCACACAAATCTTTAAGTGGTCCCCTGCAAAGAAGAGGTTTTTCAGGTTCACATATTGTCCAAGATGGTCCCAGTAGAGAACATATAATTGGATCCTATGAGAAGACTTTCAAAATCTATGTATTATTTTAGCCACCAAGCCAACTGTAACCAAACTTGGCTTGAACAGTGTCTTTGAGTGGTCCCCTTTAACAAACATTAGCTGTTGCCAAATGGCACGTGTAATACATGTATCTCCACTCATTGAATCCTGAATCAATATGGTAAGTGCAAAATTTAAGCATGTGTGTGGACACAATACAAATACCTACACAATGATATAAATCCTCAAGAATTCAACAGAATATATTAATCCACATGTCTGAAATTGCATCCAAAAATTTAGAATGACTTTACAAAGCTTGTGACAAAATTTGAATCATTCAACATCAAAAAGCTTGATGAAAAAATGCAAACAAGTGAAGACCCTAAAAGATGTCTCGCCCGTCCCTGCTGGCCTCTAAATTGATGTGAAATCTAAGTGAACTAATCAGAAAAGTGAACATGCTCACTAGACTGGGAAATTGAGGTCAAGGACAAAAGTTACCTGCCAGACTGACATGTACTACCCAAGACCAACCTACATACCAAATATTATCAACCTACCACTTGTAGTTATTTAGAAATGGACTTAAGCAGAGAAACTTAACGTGGCCACTGGACCGTGCAATTGAGGTCAAGGTCACATAATTTTATGTCTGTCATGTAGCACTTGATAAGTTCTACCACTGGACCAAATATGATGTTCCTACATCAAAGGGTTTTCAAAATATCCTGTATTTAGTAAAAGTTAACGCCGTCGCCGTCGTCATACTTTGCACGCCTATGTCTCGCTTTCCACAACTGTCGTCGCGGGCGAGACAAAAATTGAAATATTACCCTGACTGATCTGAAAAAGCAACCAGCTATATTGCAAGACTATACGAAGCTTGTGCTCTTGCTATCACTGGTGTTTGTTGTCTGGTTTGGACATTTTGGGAGGTACCTTGTAAAAAGGCATTTTCATGGTGACACCTTATCCATGAAATCTGCTAGTGTTGGACATAGTTTAAAATTGAAACCGATGGGAACACTCACTATTTCTTCTCCGAAACTGCTCTACCATTAGTACCAAAACTTAACTATTATGTCTTTTTGTGGTCCAATGTAAAAAGGTGTTTTTAGGTAAGTACTACCGGTATACCCAAGATGGCTGCCAGATGGGAACATTCTTCAACTTTGGACCCTTTGGGAACAATTTCAAAGATCTCTGAAGCTACTGTGTCAACTGGAACCAAACATATTGCTATTCTAGTCTTTGAATGGCTCCTTATAAAAATAGAGAGAGTAAATGCCCCTTATGCTATTTATCCAATGTTTTTCCTCATGTGTTTGTATTTAAGTTTTGGATAATATTTAGCTACTCTATTAGTGTTTGTAAGACACATATAATGCCTCCACAGTTGGCTATAAAACATGGACATCTACTTTCTAGGTACTTGTTAAACAAATTTCAAGAACTTAAATTCAAGTATGTCACATTAGGCTTATTGATATAACCAATAACCAATCAGGATTTATCCAGAATTGACCCTTCAAATGCACACATTTCAATAAAATGGCAAATTCCAACTACACTCCACAAAAAGCACAAATTTTGACCAAAATCTAAATTGTAACAATATGCACAATTTCAGCCCATGCCTAATCACTGTGTTAGCTAAAATAAATATAGCTTTGATAAGGGAGTTTTCCGGAATAACAGTTCAAGAACATACATTTTCTTAAAATGGCCAAGTTCAACTACCCGAAAAAAAACACAAATTTTGGCCAACATTTAAACAATGACAATATGCTACTTCTTCAATCCATGCCTAATCATTGTGCAAAGTAAAATAAATGTAGCTTCAACATTGTGGGAGATGTTGTCCGGAACAACAACTCCAGAACACACATTTGGATAAAATGGCCAAGTTCAACTACCCTTCAAAATCACAAATTTTGGCCAAAAACTAAACCATGACAATATGCACATCTTCAATCCATGCTTAATCACTGTGTAAAGTGAAATAAATGTAGCATTGATATTGTGGGAGGGGTTATTTGGAATAACAGCTGATCAGGGATGGGACGGACAGAGTGACGGAATAGGGTAACACAATATGGGACCGACTTAGTCGCAGCGGCATGAAAAAGAGGTTGCTTACTGCTTAGTCAAAATAAGTACACATGTTTTTAACATCAGCCTATTGACAGAGTTTAACACTGATAAGTGGTCATTACAATGAGTAAATGTGGCCGTTTCTAAACAGATTCTACTTCAAAAGGGTCATTACAAAGTAAGGTCAACTCATAATTGATGCCGATATTCGCAATGGGGTTGCTACTGATAGCAAGGTCCTTATACAAAAACAACTGTTAACTCTTAATCATTTTTTAATCTTTCTATTTTTTATGACAATATCAAAGACCATTAAAACACATGTAAACATTAAATGACTCGCTAAATATTACAGTTATACATTGTAATACAACCTGATATTGATTAAGAAAGATAATGTCTCCTTTAGAATTACTTACTATTCACCACATAAAATAAACCTAATGCTGACAATGTAGTTGGAGCAAAGGTCAGTAAACAAAAAAAAAAACAGCAATTATCCAAAAGAAAGAAAAATGTATTTTTTAGGTTGATAAAATGAATATTTGGGGAAAATGTCCTGATAAAGAGTTGATATTGCATGAGGAATTTGATAATTTTTCTGTGAGTGTCAATATTCCCAAAATAGTTCATGCAATGACCTTTTCATTGTACAGTAAAGTGTTTTACATACAAAAAAAAATCTGTAATTTACAATACAGATGTTGCAAAGACTGCATTATGGTGGTGTATTTTAAGCTAACATTTGGTTGCTTGATTTGCAGTTATGTTTTAAATACAAAAAAAACTTTAATAATTTAATTCCTGTTATTTGTACCAACTAAATAATAACATGAGAAATTAATTCATTGTTTCAATTCTCATTCTAATATAGCTCCAGTCAACCAAAATGACTAGCCATATGTAAATACATTGTATATAATAAAAAATAAAGTGAGGTCGTAATGATTTTATGATGAATTCTAATATGACTTCTCTTAAATGCATTGTTTCCAAACCCATGGTAAAAATCAAAGTTGTTCCAATATCCTCCCATGTAAAAATGCAATTAGAAATCAAAATAAAGGTTCCTATTTACTTTGTGGCATGTGGCTATGTTTTCGGCCATTGTAGGTGTTTCCTGTTATCTTTTTTATTCTATTTTTCCTATAAATATTTATATTGTAAATAGCTTACATGTCCACATAAAAATATTTGATACGAAAATATCATATTTTCACACATTTTGTTTCAGTTATAGTTGTATGTTGAATTGACGTAATGGTAATTAACTACTTTTACCTAGGAGTTCTTCACTTTCAGATCTTCTACTGACTTTACCACAGGCTACCCCTTAATGTTGATATTGTAATTACCTTTGGCTGTCAATCGGTGTAAAACATCCACACTAACAGTCAACCTATGGTAAAATCAGTATATACTGAAGTTATGAGGAATTATTTCTTCAATAGACCATGCCAATATAACCCCGTGTAATGGCTGCTGCTGCCTTGCGTACAAAAAGTCCACCATCTCTCAATGTCATGGTAGGATGAATAATTAAACTGACAGCATATAACACATGTCATTATTTGCTTTTGTAATTATATAAGTTCCTTTTTAAAAAATTTTACTAAAATGTTTACAATGAGAATGATGATTTGTCAACAAAAATTAATACAGAGAAGGCATTTGATTTTTTATCAATGAGTCAACATGGTCAACTAAGTGAAATGCATTAGATCCAAGGGGATAAAGATTAATAGGATCTTGCATAAGGTCAAATTAAAGATTGGGATATCTTTCAAGAGTGTAAGAAATTTCCTCTTTTCTTGAGTTGAGGGTAGCGAAACGAGGTGAAAAGACATATAATTTCTTACATGAGTGGCATGTGACTATGTTTTTTTTGGTCCTATCAGATCTTCTACTGACTTTACCACAGGCTACCCCTTAATGTTGATATTTTAATTACCATTGGCTGTCAATCGGTGTAAAACATCTGCACTAACAGTCAACCTGTGGTAAAATCAGGATATACTGAAGTCATGAGGAATTATTTCTTCAATAGACCATGCCAATATAAACCTGTGTAATGGCTCCTGCTGCCTTGCGTACAAAAAGTCCACCATCTCTCAATGTCATGGTAGGATGAATAATTAAACTGACAGCATATAACACAAGTCATTATTTACTTTTATAATTATATAAGTTCATTTTTAAAAATTTTTACTAAAATGTTTACAATGAGAAAGATGATTTGTCAACAAAAAATTAATACAGAGAAGGCATTTGATTTTTTATCAATGAGTCAACATGGTCAACTAAGTGAAATGCATTAGATCCAAGGGGATAAAGATTAATAGGATCTTGCATAAGGTCAAATTAAAGATCGGGATATCTTTCAAGAGTGTAAGAAATTTCCTCCTTTCTTGAGTTGAGGGTAGCGAAACGAGGTGAAAAGACATATAATTTCTTACACGAGTGAAAGATATCCCAATCTTTAATTTAGACCAAATGCAAGTTCCTATTTCTTACGTAAAATATGAAAAGAAATGCCTGCAAACCTATACCATGTGAACAACGTCGTCGCCATTTGAGTGTACTTTACATTGTGACGTCAGGTGTTTTATGACGTTTAGTCATGGTAACGATTGTTTTATCACAAAAATGAACACTTATGGTTGGCCATTTAACCGTGTAAGATGAGGGTGTGCATCAATCTTACATGGGTCATCTCACACTGTAAACCACCATTTACGGAAGAATATATGGATAAAACCCATATTATTCAGGATAATCAGACCCTTTTAATGAAATGAGTAGAATTGAATGAGCTGTGCCTTTAATCTCTAATAAAATTTCTGTGGCATGAAATCTTGACTTTCACAATAAAAGACTATAACAAATGGTTTGAGACTGAGTCTAATGAGTAAATTTTTATTTCTTTTTGTTAATTTGACCACTTTTATAATGATTGGACCCTTTCATAGTATATATGTCTATTAAATGCCCTATATATAATCTGTTTATATGTGCTAAAAATGTTGATTGCAGTATACACAAATCCCCCAAAATAAAAACATTAATACATACTAATTTGGAAGACAAAATAACATGTAAACTTGAGTATATAAAAACAAAAAATAACAACTAAAGGATTTGTCAGAAGTTAACTAAAGCTTTTTCCCACATAAAAAATGGAATGACATGTAAAGTTATAATAATGCCTTGTGTATAGTGATTTGTTCTCTGGCTTGATTCCGTCACAGTTGACTTTATCCAGTGGATGCATACTTCTTCTTTCCATTCTCATTTATTTCACAAATATGCTGCAAGAAATAAAATTATATTTAGGTCAATACAAATAGGGTTTGTAAGTCTCGTCATGTGACTCACGAGAATCCACAATAAACAAGCAATTTGAAAGCGCTTCCCGCCAAAACATGACGTCTTTGGATTATTACATTGAGATTTTTGTTTGAAACGTCATATATCTTTGTTTAAAATGTAACTTCCGGGTACAATTTTTGATCCCGGAAGTTAAAATATTGTACGAGACTTACAGGCCCTATATAGAGCCAACAGAACTCAATTGTTTTGAAACACTTCTGGAACATTTTTTTAGAGACCAAGTTGATGGTTTATAAGAGTGTTTCATCAAATCTATTGAACATAAACACATAGAACCTTCATTATTTTATTTCCATGAAGCATGAATATTCTTGACAACTAGGAATCCTCATTCTGGTATCCAGTGGGGGTAATAAAAAGATTATCAAAAAAAGATTATCAAAGAGGAGTGGCAAGAGCCAAAATCCACGAGGCAAAAAGACAAAACAGGTACAAAACCACTGGAAAATTGTCGACCGCAATGATCCATACTTGGTACACCCATTTCAAAGGAAATGGTGGGTTAAATTGGTTTTATGGCATGCCAAAAGGAAGTGCAAAAATTTAAGAATTTGGCAGGTACTGGTTAGTTTATTTGTAGGTGAATGTTTTAAATTTGCAGCCTTGTTTGATGATGGATTAGAATAAAATTATCATTTTTCATTATGGGCCTACCATATATCACAACTGTGAACTTTTGTTTAATTTGCAACAGAACATTTAAAGGTAGGTCATGTTTTAAGCAAAGTTCCCAGGTGGCAGCCATGTTTGTTAAAAACCATACATAGATCATTTGTTTAATTTGTAAAGTTTGAAATTCCTACATCAGTTTCACAGAAAATGATCAAAATGTGAAAAGCATGATGGCAGATGGACAATCCACGCCAAGTGATAGTAGTAGTCAAATTTGGGTCAAGTGAGCAGAAAAATCTCGCGACTTTGACCAATCAGATTACAGATGTATTCATGGTACTGGTAACACATTGTCTTGTATTAGGTCTATGTATGAAAATAGTACAGCACAAGTAAAACTTGATAATGGTCTATCAAATATTTTCCAAACAGGTAGAGGTGTATATTGCAAGGGAATAATTTGAGTCCCCTACTGTTTAATTTATTTATTAATGATTAACATGAGCATATTCGCTCACAAGAAAGTGGTGTATTCATCAGAATTATCCTGTCTTCTATATGCAGATGATCTTGTTTTATTAGCCTCTACCCCGAAATCTCTACAAAACAACATCAACATTCAAAGTAATTACTGTAATAAGTGGCATCTGAAAGTCAAAGAAAACTAAGGTAGTTACCTTCAGCAACAATGGAAGGAAATGTAAACATTTATTCAAGTATGATGGATTTATCAAACTACAACTATCTTGGGATTAAATTTACTTCTTCTGATACATTCACTTATGCACAAAAAGAATTAATTTCGAAAGCCAGAAAAGCAGCTTTCAAAGTCTCAAAAAGTATAAACCACCCAATTAGTGGTGTTAATTTAAGGATGAAATTATTTGATACTTTGATCAAACCAATTTTGTCATATGGTAGTGAAATATGGGGCTCTGGTAATAATTGTATAGTTGAAATTTTTCATAATGTTTTTTGTAAGTCGGTGCTGGGCTTAGGTAAAAATGCTTCAATCTGTGCCACTTTGGGAGACTAGGGACGTTTCCCAATGCAAATTTATATTGATATTGTTGTACTAAAATTCTGGTTGCGTATTGTACATGGTGAATGTAGGCATCTGGTGAAGGAAGCTTATTTTTCAGAAGTGAAACAAAACTCTGATTGGATTAAATATATTAAAAATCTACTTTCTAAAAATGGACTTTTATATATTTGGCAAAATCCCTGTGAATTCAATAGTAAATATGTTGTTTCTATTTTTACAGAAAAAATAACTGATCAGTATCAGCAAGTTTAGTTTTCTGAAATTCAAAAAAGCAATAAACTTAAATCCTATGTGATCATTAAAAATGAGCTTACTAAGGAGGATTATATTGACATTTTATCTGAAAAACACCTCCTTAAAGCGATGAGCAGACTAAGAACTAGTTGTCATTTACTGAGAATAGAAACAGGGCGTCATTACAAACCCCCTTACCAAGAGAACATCGTCTTTGTTCAGTTTGTAATGTAATCGATGACGAAATACATTTTCTCACCTCTTGTAAAAAGTATGAATCTGACAGACTTGCACTCTTCAGTTTTGTCAATAACAAATCTTTTAAACATTTAAATTCCAAAGATAAATATATATTCTTAATGTCAAATAAAGATCCAATAATTATTCTACATACTGCAAGATTCATACATAAAAGTTTATTTGCTGCCTGAAATATTGTGTATTGTCTACTAAAATTCTTTATTGTTTTCATTGTATAATTGTATTACTTTATCATTGTCAAACCCATTTTATGTATGTGGTTGAATGATAAATTATGTTATGTTATGTTATGTTATGTTATTCATGGTCATGTATTATGTAATAAACCTTACCAAGACATAAAATGTATGTTTGTTCACGATCCTGCATTCATGACCAAAAGATACATGGATGTAGTGTTGTTCCACATCTATTTATGAATTCCACTCAAACCAGTGCTTGGGGAAGTCTTGAACTTACTATGAGGTATGAGAAAGGCCTCATGGTGACATCAAGATGAAGAATGACAATAAAAGAGTTGTGCCATTAATAACTTCTACCATGTATTTTTTGAGACTTTGTCTCATGTACATTAACTCCATATCCTTCATTGTTCATATAAAATATTAATACATCCTTCAAGTAGGAGTATTTATAAAATATTTTTTCACTCAAAAGACTAAACATTTTGATTTTCAACATCCTTGATTTAGAAAGGATGTCTAAACTGAAATTAAACTATTGAAAGTGAAGAAACATCTTAGAGTCACGATTGGCACTTTTGAATTAAGACCTGTCCTGACTTTAAGACTTTCTGGATATATAACTCTGTTGTAACCTGGATTTGAGATATTACCGACTACATTTGTTACACATTGTTCTTGAACAGTATTGAAACGTTACAAATTTTTCTTCATTGAAATTGCATAGTTCTATTAGAAAATATGGTGAGAAATCTCTGAAAGAAATTTAATAAACACCATTAGACCACATCGGAGCTATGATATCAAGATCTACTGGACCACTTTTCAATACATCACGTCATGAAGCCTAAAACTTCATGAAAATATGTTTTTGAAGTATATTCTTGATCACATGGGGCGGACATGTTTGTGATGTAGGGCAGACAAACAACACTGGTGTATCTAAATACAAGAACTTGTATATGGTCTATTGGTCACTAACACATTTAATCAAACGCTGAGAATGTGTGATATTTATGCACAATACATGTACATTTGTACTTACGTTCAGATCTCTGAAATATTCATTATAATCCAAGGCATAACCAACAATAAATATGTCTGGTATTTCAAATCCAGTATCTACAAACAAATATACTGTAATAATTACATCTGCCTTGGAATGATTAAATTAATTTTCAAATGAATACCGAACAACGATGTAACATGTTTAATATTGTGCATATAATCAATGCCTATGCTGTTGCAACACCCCTAAAAAATGTGATTTATCACTCTGTCCACCCCACACACTAAAATTTCGTGTTGAGAGATCATGTAATAAATAGTTATGCTGCGTTTATGCATTCTTTTTTAATATATCTCAGCATTTCAGAGTCATTTTGCTTGTTTCTCGAGTACCCTGTGTGTAGCCTCACTGCTAGAAGACAATACATATAAATTTCAATAACAAGAGTACGATAGTCATGTGACCCTATCATGTGGTCCACCCATATAAAACACCCGTGGCAAAGCATGCCCCTCAATTTTTTCGCAGTGCCTGGTGGATTTGGCCTCTATTAGTGTACGTAATCTTTCTTTTTATTACACGTGGTTGATTCAGAATGGGTAAAAAACATGGAAAAGAGAAAAAACAAATTATTATGGTCGACGACCACCGCTTATACAGTGATATAAGCGATAACTAGAGCATGTCGAAACTGGCGTTGTCGGAAGGGCCCTGCAATTTTGATCCTGAAATTCCATGCAAAAGTAAAATTGAGGTAAGTGTGGATTCACATTCTGTTTGACACAAATGTGTTGATACAGTAATTTGCTGGATACAGTGAATTCTTGAATTTTTACCAAACCATGTCATTTTTCAGCTTCAGACTTAATATCAAATCATTCCAAGTTGATACAAGTCTAAAAATCTTATGAAGATAATTTGGTTTATAGTAAAAAGTAAAAGTATTGGCAAACAGGAAGTGGTTGATCGACAAATTTGAAAAACCACTTTTACAATACAACTCATCATTTCAAAGCTTCAAACCAAATTTCCAATCATTCCCTCCAGTAGAAGCCAAGAAATCTGTGACCGAAATTTAGTTTTTAGTAAAAATTCAAAGTCTCAGCAAACAGGAAGTGGATGTCCGACAAACTTAAAAATTGTGTAGGCAATACAACTCATCATTTCCAAGCTTTTGACCAAATTTCAAATCATTCCCTTCAGTAGAAGCCAAGAAATCTTTGACGGAAAATTTGGTTTACAGTAAAAATTCAAAGTATCGGTAAACAGGAAGTGGATGTCCGACAAACTTGAAAATTGCTTACACAATACAACTCATCATTTCCAAGCTTCACACCAAATTTCAAATCGTTCCCTTCAAAAGAAGCCAAGAAATCTTTGACGGAAAATTTTGTTCTTAGCAAAAATTCAAAGTATCGGCAAACAGGAAGTGTGCACCCGACAAACTTGAAAATTGCTTACACGATACAACTCATCATTTCCAAGCTTCAGACCAAATTTCAAATCATTCCCACATATAGAAGCCAAGAAATCTGTGACGGAAAAAAATGTTGACGGACAGACGGAAAGACAGACAGACGGACAGACAGACGGACAAAGTGAAAACTATAGGGCACCTGCATCTCGATGTGGGGCCCTAATGAGATGGATGTTTTAACAAGGGGTTTTCTTCTGAGTCTGAGGGAAATAGCAATATTAGTCATAGTAATATGGAGATGAAAAAATGACAAAGTCCCGCCAAACAGGAAGTTGATATCATAAGGCGACCAAAATAGGAGACGACGCATTCCCCCTATATATAAAGTTAAATACCAAATTTGAAATAAATCGGCCCAGCAGNGACCAAAATGGGAGACGACGCATTCCCCCTATATATAAAGTCAAATACCAAATTTGAAATGAATGGGCCTAGCAGTAGCTGAGAAAAATGCGATAAACTTCGGACGGACGGACGGAAGGACGGACGGACAAGGGTATTCCAATATACCACCCACTCAAGAGTGGGGGTATAATACTCCTGTCGGCCCAGCAGTAGCTGAGAAAAGTGCAATGAAAATTTTCACTATGTTCAATAAAGGTAAAAATGGCAAAGTCCCGCCAAACAGGAAGTTGATATCATAAGGCGACCAAAATGGGAGGCGACGCTTTCCCTCTATATATAAAGTCAAATACCAAATTTGAAATGAATGGGCCTAGCAGTAGCTGAGAAAAATGCGATAAACTTCGGACGGACGGACGGAAGGACGGACGGACAAGGGTATTCCAATATACCACCCACTCAAGAGTGGGGGTATAATACTCCTGTTAGTTCTAATGATGTTAAACAACAGAGTAATAATTCTGAAATTTTGTATGAGGCCGTTCCTTTCATGGATATAAGCGGTAATATTTTGACTACTACACATGTACTTCCTGTTTTAGTGCTGGTTATCTTCTCTCTGTTGTTGTTGTCCCTTCCAATTCATTACTGTCTTCTGGATCAAATGTTTGTACTAATACCGTTCAGAGTATACCCAGACCTATGCCAACTTTACGGCAATGTGTTTCAACCATTTCTAGCACTCCCACTCCTAGGAAAGGAGTGACTTTTTCCAACAACGTTAAAGTGTCGGAGTATGGTTTTAATAATGGCACGGAGATTGAAGGGAACGAGAAACACCCCGGAATGCAAATGCTGGTAAGTACAGCAGTAGAAAGTGTTATAATATAGGAGAGGAAAGGAAAATACCCCTTTTTACAAGTGCCAATTATCAGGATTTTGCTGAGGAACGACAAAAGCCTCAATCTAATAGACAAAGTTTAAGGTCAGTGGTTGACTATGGTGATATCAGTATGGATGGAAGAAGGTCTGGTTTTTTTATTAATCCAGGTTATTCCAGGGTATCTGATGATGATTTGTATGTTGAGCCTGAAGTTAATAATTTTGAGTCAGATCATTTCTTTGAGGAACGTCAAACTCCTCACTTTGTGCATCATTGGTTTGATAGTTTTTTGCCTGAGGAGAATAGTCGCAAACGTCCTTTTGGTGGCAGTAATTTTATTCCCTCAGCTTCTAGGTCTGTGGCTTCAAAAGTTCCACGTTTCGAGAATTTTTCTGTTTCTTTTGATAATGATGGTACTAATAATTGCAGTAATTTGAATGTACATAACTCAATTGATCATATTGATAATGCTGACTTAGTTAGAAATGAGTCTGTTGATGAGGGCTATGACCCAGATTTTTCTTATCTGGTTACAGAACCAGACGAAGTTATTGAGACTGATGATGGCTTTGAGGACTTACAATATGGAGGTGAGGAAAAGAAAAGTCCTCCTATAAATGATGACTTGGCTTCTAAAATAGATAAAGCCTGTATTAATAAGCCAGTGGTAGAAAAACTGGACAAAATTTTGGATAAGTATCCTCCCCCACAAAATTGTACTAATTTAGTAGTGCCTAGGGTTAATTAGGAATTATGGCAAGATTTGGCTAAGACAAATAGATCTACAGATCTGTCTTTTCAATCTATACAAAAATATCTGTTGGGTGGCATTTCTGCTCTGACTTCGTCTTTAAATGACATTGTACTAGCCAAACAAAATAGGACTAATCTTGACTTACAACAGAGTTATACTAAGCTTCTCAATTCTGCTGTTCTTTTATGCTACAGTTCTTACGAAATTAGTATGAAACGTCGGAACCTTTTACGACCGTGTATTAATACTTCTTACAGAAGTATTTGCAAACCTTCTCAATCCTTGTCTACTTTGTTGTTTGGGGATAACTTTAACCAAACCCTGGATAATATTGGCAAGGGAAATAAGCTCAAGAATAAAGTAACTGGCAGAGGTACAGGTTTTGTTGTTAGAGGTGGCCATGGTAGAGGTAATTTTACCAGAAGGAGGTTTGGTGCACCCCAGGGTCAATTTAATAGTAATATTATAAGAAATAGAGGTTAGTCTTTCAGAAATTCTTCCTTTACGCAGGTAAATAAGCAGCCAAGCAGTGGTAGACAACAGAGTGCAGCGGTATCTAATTCTGTCTCAAAAAACTGGAAAGGTCAGCCCAACAGTGGCAACAGATAAATGAAGTAAGTACAGATACTAAAGTTTGTCATGTTGGTAGAGTTTCTTTACATTTTCATCAGTGGTCTGAACTAACTTCAGATCCTTAATTTCTACTGAAGTATCTTTACTTCTTAAAAAGGGAGCTATAACTCCAGTTTCTCCAGTGCCAGGACAGTTTTTGTCCAATTTGTTTTTAGTTGAGAAAAAAAGTGGTAAATGGAGGCCGGTTATAAATTTAAGGAAACTTAATAAATTTGTTAAATATCTTCATTTTAAAATGGAAACTATTGAGACAGTAAAGAATTTAATTCAAGAAGGAGATTTTTTATGCTCTTTGGATCTGACTGATGCCTATTTTACAATCATGATTGATCAGGATTACAGAAAATTTTTGCGTTTTGAATGGGAGAATATGTTATATGAATTTGTATGTTTATGTTTTGGTCTAAAATCAGCTCCTAGAGTATTTACTAAACTGTTGAAGGTACCTATCTCTGTTATACGTACTTCAGGAATTCGCCTAACATCTTATATTGATGATTCTATGATAGCAGGAGAAGACTTTAAGGAGTGTTCTGATAATCTTAATTAAACTAAAAGAGTTTTGGAGAGTCTAGGGTTTACTATTAATGACCAGAAGTCTAATATGATCCCAACCCAGTGAATAGTTTATTTGGGTTTTTTGTGGGACACAGTAGCTATGACTGTGAGTTTAACTGAGGATAAAATTGAAAAAATTTTAGGTTTGAGTGAGTTTGTTATTTATCAAAAGAAAGTCATTATACGAACATTAGCTAGTTTAATTGGTCTGTATGTGTCTGCATTTCCGGCAGTTTTGCTTGGAAAATTTCATTATAGACTTCTTGAAAAAGAGAAAGTTCTAGGTCTGTGTCACTATAACTCTTTTGATGCTAGCATTGTTATTTCGGATATGGCAAAGGAAGAAATTTTCTGGTGGATTAATAACCTTAGGTCACTCAATGGTAGTCCTATTAAAACTCCCCCTATTTATAAAACTATTTTTACAGACTCTAGTAATGAAGGACTGGGAGCTTGGTGTGATTCAATTTACGTTAGTGGCTTCTGGTCAGAATTAGATAAGACCCTCCATATCAATGTATTAGAACTTAAAGCAATCTGGTTAGCGTTATTATCCCTAGCTGTTTCATGGGGAAATGTTCATATAGCCATCAAATGTGATAATTCTACTGCAGTAGCTTATGTACTAGGTGGTATTAAATCTGAGCAATTAAATGATTTGAGCAAAAAGATCTGGTTCTGGTGTCAAGAAAAAGGTATATTTTTGTCTGCTTTCCATATTCCAGGGAAGGAAAATATCCAAGCAGATTTATTATCAAGAATAAACAACAATAGAACCGAGTGGTCTCTTGACCCAGAAATTTTTAGGGTTTTGTGTGATAAGTTTGATTTACAGATTGACATGTTTGCATCTAGGTTTAACAACAAACTAGACAGATTTGTTAGTTGGGGACCGGATAATTCTGCTTTTGCAGCTAATGCTTTTTCATTAGATTGGCATGAATTACATATGAATATTTATGCATTCACACCTTTTTCTATTATTGACAGGGTTTTGGACAAAGTCTTCAGAGAGAAACCAAACATGCTTTTAATAGCCCCATATTGGCCTACACAGGCATGGTTCCCAACTTTGTTAAGCTTAGCAAAAAGTCCCCCTTTGAAATTGCCAGTAGTGACATCAGGACCTAGTACGTTCAACTCTGGACAACAGTGTTCATCCTTTATGGGAGAAGCTTCACTTGACCGCTTGGCATGTTTAAGGAGTGATCTTAATACTAAAGGAGTTTCTAATGATTGTTCGGATATTATTTGTACTTCTTGGCGTGATGGTACCATTAAGCAATATCAATATGCTTGGAGTAAATGGTCAAAATGGTGTTTTAAAAACTCTTTTAGGCCAATAAGTGCTAGTGTAAGCAATATTTTGAATTTTCTCACTGAAGAATTCAAGTTAGGGAAATCTTATAGTATTTTGAATACCTACAGATCCGCCATTTCGAGTGTTCACAATTTTATTGATGGTGTGCCAGTAGGTCAGCATCATTTGATTGTTAGATTTTTCAAAGGTGTAGCTAATTTAAGACCTTCTTTGCCAAGGTATTCATTTACTTGGGATGTGGATTGTGTTTTACATTATATAGAGAGTATGTGGCCTTTAAATCAGCTTTATTTAAAGCTTTTGACATTTAGATTGATAGCCTTGATGGCTTTAGTTATGGCACAACGTTCCCAAACTCTGAAATTTTTAGATATCTCTACAATGAGGAAGGAAGAAAGTGGAGTGACTTTTTATTTGAATAGGTTAACAAAAACCGATAAACCTGGTAATATTAAGAGTATCTTCATTCCAGCTTTCAAGGGGAATGAGAAGCTTTGTGTGTGCAATACTCTTGAGCATTTAATTGCTGTAACAAATCAAAGTGCAGTTTGCACTGAAAGGTGGTTGGCTTTGTCAGCAATGAATATATCATGTGTAGCTGACCTCAATCATGAAGATTGTGATCTCAAATTCAGGGCAAAACTTAAAGTGTCAATACTTGGGAACAATTAGAAAGGAAAACTTTTCTACAGCTCAAGTATTATTTGATGTAAAATAAAGGGCTACGCCGAGCGCAGCATGATACGACCGCAGCATGTCGACCACTGAAATTTCAACAAAAGTAGTTTAAAGTGAATGTGGACACAGTAAAGAGCTTGACACAATAATTAGATGGACACAAAAAGAAGCTAGACACAGTTATTAGCTAGAAACAAAATAGGGAATAAATAAACCCTTTTGATTACTTACTGATAAAAAGCCGTAAGAGCTATGCAAAATATGTACTATCAACTAAAACTTAACATCCATAGATATGACATATTTAGAAAAATAGCAATTTTTGCCCCTTTGACCCCTTGTAGCTTGGAAACGGTAAAAGCT
>MJUU01034297.1:41540-68671 GCA_002080025.1 Modiolus philippinarum
ACAAGGATTGGACTGGAAATGACTGGTGGACTGACTAGTCCTGTTTGGTACAAAGTGACAACAAGGACCCCTTTGTCAACACTTTATACATAGTTTACCTGGTCTATCCTCCTCCAACACAAGGATTGGACTGGAAATGACTGGTGGACTGACTATTCCAGCACCATTCCAACATCGAACCATAACATAATATACTGGTAACTTAGTGTTGGCATCCCTTATAGTTAGAGATAAACCAGTCAAGTAAACATCTTTCTCAGCACCAACAGATTGCCAATCCACAACATCTGTTTCTCCTGTCAGTAAAAACATCATTGAATGAATTCTTTTTTGTAGGCATCAAAAATTTTACTTATATGGATGCTAAAACTAATGGATTCTTGATCAAATCAATAAGTATCCTGAGAGATTGAAATTTGCCATTTTTCCCCTGAAGGTTCAGTACTGAGTTCTTACAATAAAGGGCTACACCGAGCGCAGCATGATACGACCACAACATGTCGACCACTGAAATTTGAACAAATGTAATTTAGAGTGAATGTGGACACAGTAAAAGGCTTGAAAACCTACTTCAGGAGGAATCCAATGAAAAGATCCCATTGAAATTTGATGACAAATAAAATTTTTCAAGTAATTTGCGTATTTGCAATTTTGACCCTGTTTGGCCCCTTATAGCTTGGAAACGGTAAGAAATATCCAAATTCTGATGGCATACTACTTAAAGCTTGTGTCAAGAGGAATTCAAAGAAACAAACCCCACTAAAATCAGATAAAAAATAAAATTTTACATAATTTGTAAATTGTGCAATTTTGGTCCCGTTTGGACCCTCATAGCTCAGAAAGGAAAGGAGTTATCAAAAATCTGATAGTTGATCGCCATGTTAACTTTTCATAAGGAATCCATTGCAAAAACTGCATCAAAATTGGACTAAAAATAAAAAAAATTAAAATTTTTGAGATTCACCCCTTTCAGGCCCCATTTATCTCAAGAACAGTACATGCAGTGTGAAATCCGTTTACATACTGCAGATTGGAAATTTCCTCAGGAGAACACTGAAAGAAACCCCATCAAAATCTGATAAAAAATAAATATTCTGCAGCCAAATATATAAAAACACCAAATTTGGCCCTTTTTGGCCCCTTTATTTTAGAAACGGGCAGGGCCACAATTACCAAAACAAGTCAAAGTCTTTCTTTGGTGCCAAGGAACATTGTGTTAAAATTTCATAAGGATTGAACAACTAAAACTTAAGTTATTGACCAAAAACAAAAGTGTCTATGGACGACAACACCAACGACGACAACGACAACGACGACAACGACAACAGCACCATACCATTACACGACCTCAAATTTTTTGCGGTCGTATAAAAAATTAACTTTCTTAGGTCTGCCTTCTCTCATCATATCCATCTTCTTCTCCGTATTTAGACAGATAGTCCCCTAGTCGAAGGCCATATAGGCCGAAACGTTGGGCAGTTTTCCCTTCCACTCTTTCCATTTTTGTCATTTTTATGTGTTGTTTAATTTTGCCATTTTTATGTGTTTTTTTTTCATTTTGTGTTTTTTACCTTTTAATCGTGGCCAACTATACCATTTTATTTTGTTTTCTTACAAAAAATGGATTGGTAACTTCCATTTTGATGTTCTTTTTTGTGAGAAGAGTGAGTGTCTCTTTTATGTTCACTTTTAACAACTATAAGGTTTAAAAAGTCCAAAGCTCAGGGTAACACAAGTAAGATTTTTCAGGTTCAAAGGGAGCTACTTACACTGTTTTAGAGGTTAATGTTTATTTGTTTGTTTTGTCTTCATGTTTTATTGTCTAAATTGCTATGCTTTCTCAATACCCCCATGAGTTTTTCCCATAGCTTGACTCTTCTATCTGAATGATGAAATATATAGGTTTTCCTGACAATTAATTGTTGTACTGTGTAAAATCTAATTTGACCATTTTAGTTGTAAGATTTTGTAATTTATTTTAGTTGAAGAGGTTTAATTTCTGATAAATATTTTTCCTTTTCACATTGTTTGCTTAAAGACAGGAAAAAGACTTTTCAGGAGAAAAATCAGAAAAACCTCTTATGGCTGATTTCCCGGATGATAAACATATTTTATTTGCAATTTTTCAAATACCATACCAATATTCCTCTAGTAACACCTATAAAACTACTTCTAAACTCCTGTCTTTTGTCTGCTCGTCAAGCAATCAAGCTTCTATAGAATTCTATTGTATACCGATTTGTCATCACTGGAGTATGAAGGTAAACCCCTTCAGGCAGTACAAGTTGGTCTATTGAAGCTTGATTGCTTGACGAGCAGACAAAAGACAGGAGTTTAGAAGGAGTTTTATATGTGTTACTACAGGAATATTAGTATGTTCTTTGTATAAGACTTCCATGCATCATTCCAATACAGTTTGCTTAGAAGTTGCAGTGCAGATGATGAAAATAATTATTTTCACACAGCGTTCAATATTAAACCATGTTCTGGGCTGGCAGCCATTTTTTTTAGACTAGTACAAATCAAAAGTTAAGAACCTCATAAAACTGTGGAGTGTATCAACTATGCAAACTGATAATCAAAATGACCAGTTCTCTTGTGGAAAATGAAAGATTATAAAATGAATATTCTTATTTTAGAACTGGATCGCTTTAACTTTCTTACAGACAAGTCTGCCAGAATTAAAAGGTTAAATAGTGAGATTTTTGTTGATCAGTTTTAGTGAGTCAAACAAATTCACACATTCCTGATAGATTAATTAGAACATATTCAGAAATGCAACAGCTATGTGGGATTTCTGTTAGTATAAGTGGCCTTGACCTCTGACCTACTGACCCAAAAATGAATAGGTGTCTTACACTTCAATAACTAACCTTTTGAAGTTCCCACTGCAATGTCACATCCCATAATTCCCGACTGATGATCGTCTGCATCCCAAGCTGCCTTAATTCCCGATGTATCAGCTTGTAGAACATATCCATCTATTTTGTCCTCGTGTCCCTCAACAAGTCCACCTACTCTTAACCAGTGTATCTGTTAAATATATAATATAAATAAATTATTAAAGTTTGTTCTGTAATTCTGGAAATTTAACAAAGGAGTAGGGGCAGTAAGGGCCTTATTTGGCCTCAAAAATTAATTCACCAAAATTTTCTAATTGAAATGTTCTATGGGTATGGCTTTTCAGTAAACAGTAACATTTCTCAAATATTGATGTATGATCATTGAGTTTTTGAGTCTAGATGAAGGGAAAAATTGAAGGTATTGTAGGAAATGACAAATTTGACCAATTTTGACTTCTTTTTCTGTACAGGAAATATTGAGCACATGCATTTAGGAACACAAAAATATTTGTATCAGAGGTTCAATTCATAATTGTACCAATAAGTAATTGGTTGTTGAATGTGCTCGATATTTCTGGTTTGGAATATTTTTGGAAATCTGCCAAATTCGGTATCTTTCTATGAAAATGCTCAGAAGTAGCCATTTCATGACGTCAGAACTATACCTACTGTGATGTCATTGGTTCTAAGTTTTCAATTTTGTCTGCATTGTTTTGTCAAATTAAGTGGAAATAACATTTATAAACATTTTGTTTTTCAAACATGTAACTCATTATGTATGTTTTTCCATTTTAATTTTCAAACTTGCCTCTGTTTAAAAACATCAGATTGTGTATTAATGTTACGTCAGATACAGACAGTAATGAAGATCATGATCTCCTACGTCACTTCAGAATAGAACTAGAGGATGAAATCATGCCCCATACACAAGGCAAAATCCAATTATGATTCTTTAGTGATGATATTTGTGTCTGTAATACACATATGATGCCCTTGCTAAACAGATGTGTTTTTATCTGTACGGATGGACAAAGGATAGGACAAACCATCGAAAAGCATACAGACAAGGGTAAAATAATATGCCCCTGACTTTTTATCATAGGGGCATAAAAATCAACTTTCTGTTAAATTCAAATAATTCATGGCAGGGGTAGTGTTGTGCTCATATAACCATAGGCCTTATCTTTATATTTGTACATCTAACTGTTTGAGCACACTCAGGATTAAATTCAAAACTAGAGGTTGTGGGAAACGTCAGCTATCCCCACTCTCCCTGTTTGACACAGAAAACAGTTGTTTTACCCCCTGGGCATAAATTTTCTCAATAATTTTGAAATCAAACTATTGATAGTCATTATTTAACAAAAAGAATTCAAGGAAACAGAATTCCCCAAAA
The DNA here is from genome assembly GCA_002080025.1 of Modiolus philippinarum. Lineage (NCBI taxonomy): Eukaryota > Metazoa > Mollusca > Bivalvia > Mytilida > Modiolidae > Modiolus > Modiolus philippinarum. Next base: position 45,780 of record MJUU01034297.1, read on the forward strand.
AGTGGCCTTTATGACTTAAAAAATTACAACAACAGCACCATAACTAAATATGTCCACACAATTTTATGTCAAACAAACCAGAGGCTCCCTGGTGCTTATAATTTAGATGGTCAAAAGTCACCCCTGGCTATATAATCAGATATGTAAAGATTATGACAATAGCACCATAACTAAATATGTCTACACAATTTTATGTCAAACAAACAAGAGGCTTCCTGGTGCTTGTAATTTAGATGGTCAAAAGTCACCCCTGCCATAAGGTATGTAAAGAATGCGACACTTTACAGCACCATAACTAAATATATCCACACAATTTGATGTCAAACAAACCAGAGGGTTCAAGGCTTGTAATTTAGATGGTTAAAGGTCACTGTTATAGCCTAAGATTGGCTGTGGCAGCTCATTAGAAACAATTCTGTTGAATTTGAAGTTTGAAACTGATCAAGTAGTTCCAGAAAAGATGCTTTTTCAAACCATTTCCAGCTGTGGCAGACATTCCTGGACTGTTTATTTGCAAAAACACAATAAGAAAGGTGAGCAACTCTATGACATTAAGGATATATTACAGTTAGGTGCCAGTATGGTTTCCACATTGGCATTAAGAGAAATTTCCTAAGACACTTTACAAAACCGAGCAACTCTCTGACAATAAGGGTATATTACAATTAGGTGCCACTATGATTTCCACATTTGTGTTAAGATAAATTTTGTCAGTTTACAAGGCTCCAAGTCCTATTTGGATACCAACGCTGAGTAAATTCCTTCAACTAATCATATATATATATGACAAAATATGAACAGTCGAACTTTGATGGCTGGAACACCCAAGGAACCATTGAAAACTGTTCGAGCCAACAGGGTGTTCAAGATATCAGGAATGAACTATGTTTAAACTTGAACAAAGGAACAATAGAAATGGTTCGAGGCATCCATGGTGTTTAAACATTTTGCTGTTTGAGCCATCTAAGTTCTCAAGAAGAAGTTCCCTGATTGGGAATATGTGTATTCCCAATTAGGTCCAATGTTAAACAACATGCCATCTTGATGGTCATCTTTGAAGAGAGACAGGCTCCATAGTAACATATCTAGGCTAGTTATTATGCTGGATTTTAGATTGTGACATTAAATTAGATCAGTTATTAAAATGATATCATGTTCACACTACCATGTTCTTCTTCAATAATTGATGATGTTGTTATACGAAATCTATTTACAAGTATTTCAATATAAGAAGGCTTGATATCATAGTCAACGGAAATTATGTCCTTAGCTAGCTGCCAGTAACTAAGCGCATTTGTGAGGGCAGTACCCATGTGTATTGTCATGTTTTATGTACTTAATTGTAAGGGTACTCCTCTTGATAAGTTGGACTTTTGTCAAGTTTGATCTTTAGTGCGAGTCTTTTTGTGTATTTATTTTTCAGCTATTCAACACACACATAGGGGCAGGGTTTGGATCCAAGAAAAAAAGTTTAACCCCACCACAATTTTTGTGCCTGTTCCAAGGCAGGAATATGCTGGCCATTGGATTGTTCTCGTCTTCTTATAAAATTTTAGTTTCTTGATATTCAGGTTATTGGATGTGGTTTGTTTCCATTGATTTATTCACTTTTTTACCTTTTCGGGGCCATTTAGGGCTTACTATATGGTGTGAGATTCCTCACTGTGTTGAAGATCATGTGGTGACCCCTAGATGCTTTGTTTTGGGTCATTTTAACCTGGAGATGGGATGTTGTCTCCTTAACATTCACCCCATTTCCTTTCTTTTTCATATGTATATTGTTTGCTTGTAAGAAGTATAATTTTGCATCAGCAAACTTTCCCTTTATTTGAAATAATAAGATAGGTTCTACATCTGGAACTTAGTAATGATTTTTTTTTCATCAGCAAACTTCAATTTCCCATCAAAATTTAAATTCTTTAGTCATTTCTAAAAATCTTGAAATGTAAATTATCTAATTTTTCATCTAAGAAGTTTCCGTTCTCCATTAAAAATGTAGCCATGCCAATAATAGATATTTTTGATATATATTGTTTGTTCAATCAAGGAATCTTCTGTTTCCCATTTCATCATTCTACAAATCTTGATATGTACAGTTCACTTGTGTAATCTAGGTTTTCATCAGAAATTTTTCCGTTTAGGAAATATTTTTCTCTAATTTCTGCACTGTTTTCACGTTTCCTGAACAGTTGGAGAAATCGTTTCTCCTCTCTAGAGAGAACGCTGTTCTCGGCAAGTGATTGGCTGAAATTCAATTATGACATCAAATATGTTTGCCGTTTTCCGACTTTACCATTGTGACGCCATGAAAAAAGGCGACCATGCCTGATGACGTCACGCTCAGAGAACACATTTATTTCAGATTGTCGAAAAAGGGGGTCAATTTCTTGCCCAAAATCTTATTGAAATCATTAGAGAAATAAAATCCACAACCGCATCTCGTGAGAAACGACATTTCTACACTCTCAATAGTTAAATTTTCAAATATTCTAAATGCTCGGCAAGCCTCGCATTTAAAATTTGAAAATTTAACTATCTCTAGTGTAGAAATGTCGTTTCTCACTCGATCCTGTTGTGGTACTATATTTCCAAAAAGTAGCAGTTTCATTGTTCCAATTTTCTCATTGTTAAATAACTTAAACATGACCTGTTTTTTTTTTCAGTTTTATTTTAAGAACCATTAAAACATATCTTGGATAAAGGGTCTGAATTTATTTTGCATAATGTGTCTGCTGGGTGTTAATTACCTATTAAAGAATTTAGTGAAATTTTCTGCATTATATAAGTACCGTTTTTACATGAAATGCACATGAAAATTTGAAAAGTTGACTCACTTTTGGCACTAGGGTGTACATACCAATATGATTGATGTGGGATATGTCAGTAAGTGGGAATGGACTTAAACTATTCTTCCTAATCAAGTCGCTCATGCGTAAAATGTAGCTCACAGACAGCATCCGAAGCATGTATTGCAGTTGTCATCCCAAAATTCATCATCCAGACCAATATTGTTAATGTGGGACATGTCAGTAAGCAGGAATGGACTTTAACCATTCTTCCTAACCGGACGCCGACGTGGGCACGGACACTAGGGGTATCACTTGTGCCCTCCTCACTTCGTATGGTGAGCTAAAAATAGTAATTGATTTTACAAAGGCAACATTGCAAAAAAAAAGAATGTACTTCATACAACATTACCTAGAACTGTGAGCTTGACTGTTTTTTAATGTGACCCTGACATTTAACCTAATAGCCTCGAAACATTAGGATTCTTCCTTCCCTGCAGCATTTATCAATGTAAGTTTAGTTCAAGCCAAAAACTCCTTTAGAGCAGGGATATAATGAATAAATGAGTAGATCTTACAAGACTTACATCTGGTGGCGTTGTGTCAATCAACACTCCATTTGTTTCAAAGGCAGCCATAATACCAGCATTGTTTACTGCTGCCATCTTAAAACTATATAATCCTCCTTGTTGTAATTGTAAGTCTGTCTCTGTAAAATGTGTATTGGCAGCATTGTGTATCACTTTCCACTCATTAGGGTTAACTGTAATATAACAATATAATGAAATGTGTATTGGCAGCACCGTGTATCTCTTTCCACTCATTAGGGTTAACTGTAATATAACAAATTGTATCCAGTGAAATGTATTAATTAAAAAAAAAAAGCAAGATGCTAAAAAAAAAATTTGAACATCATAATTCCTAATCCTTTATCAGGTTTTTTTTTATAAGGAAACCTTTTTGAATTGCAATTTTATCCTGAATACTTGGTGTCATATGACTTACAGACGGCACTACTTCATTTGGCATCGCCTGATTAACAGGCACTACTTCACTTGATATCACATGTCTTACAGGCAGCACTACTTCTCTTGGTGTCACATGACTTACGGGCACTACTTCACTTGGTATAAAATGACTATAGGCACTACTTCTTCACCTGGTGTCACATGACTACAGGCACTACTTCAATTGGTGTCACATGACGTACAGTCACTACTTCACTTGGTGTCACATGACGTAAAGTCACTACTTCACTTGGTTGCACATGACTACAAGCACTACTCCACTTGGTGTCACATGACTTACAGGCAGTACTTCACTTGGTGTCAAATTACTATAGGCACTACTTCATTTGATGTCATATGACTTACAGGCACTACTTCACTTGGTGTCATATGACTACAGGCACTACTTCACTTGGTGTCCCATGACTTCACTTTGTGTCACATGACTTTCAGGCAATACTTCACTTTGTGTCACATGACTACAGGCACTACTTCACTTGATGTCACATGACTTACAAGCACTACTTCACTTGGTGGCACATGACAACAAGCACTACTTCACTTGGTGTCACATGACTTCAGGCACTACTTCACTTGATGTCACATGACTACAGTCACTACTTCACTTGGTGTCACATGACTTACAGTCACTACTTCACCTCTTGTCAAAAGACATACAGGCACTACTACATAAGGTGTCACATGACTTACAAGCATAGTTGCCAACTCACATGATTTTCGCGTGTTACACACGCTTTTTCAACGGTTTACACGCGTAGATTTTGTCACACGGCGTGTACACGCTTTTCAGAACTTCACACCCCATTACACGCTTTTCGTTGTTTATGTTTTTGGTTATTAGCGATATCGCGTATTTCATGATTCTCTGGACTTTTCCACACACATTGTTTATGTTTTTGGTTATTGGCGCTATCGATACCCGCGATGGTCCGGACTTTTCATGACAGTACAGTAAATTGCAAATTTTCGATTCGCACAAACAACTGATTTGGAATCGTTTCAATCAATTTCTTGGCTGGTAATGCCGACTAAAGACACAAGTGCAAAGAGAAAATGAAATTTTATACCGGATCAGTGATACCAAAACAAAATTTGAGAGTCCGAGTTTAATGAATAAACTTAAAGTCAAAGAAAGTGATCTGAGAGTAGGGGGCTATGCAGTTTACACATTTATATTGTTGGATCATGTACAGAAAGTGATCTAGTCTGATATACAAAAGCTTGGGCTCAGTTGGAACTCCTAATCTGTCAAGATAGGTTCAAGGCCATTTCCTCCTTGCCAGCTACAAAAATTTGTTAAATGATGGCCATGGGATCATCAAGGACAAGGCTAAGAAAACCTTTGCTTACTTTTTGCCTTATTTTCTTGTAAATTCAACAGGACTTGTAATTGTTTTGAATATGTCCCTAGTCAGGTTGTTCTAAAATCAACAAAACAGGCAAATGTTGAATACAATGGGAGTTTACATTGGTAAATTGGTTTTTACACAATGTATATAAATTTTGTACAATAATCCAAAAGTATGTCACGCGTTTTCACACGCTTTTTAGTATATCATGTCATGTCATGACATGATTTTTCAATGTCAGAGGTTGGCAACTATGCTTACAAGCACTAGTTCATTTGATGACTTAATACAAGCACTACTTCACTTTGGTGTTGCATGACGTCATGCACTACTTTACTTGGTGTCACATGACTTACAGGCACTGCTTCAATTGGTGTCAAATGACTACAAGCACTACTTCATTTGGTGTCTCATGAGTTACAAGTACTACTTTACTTGGTGTCACATACTTAAAGGCACTAGTTCATTTGGTGTTGCATAACTCACAAGAACTACCTCACTTGGTGTCAACTGACTTAGAGGCACTACTTCACTTGATGTCACATGACTTAAAGGCACCTCTTCATTTGGTGTCACATTTACTGCACAACATAATTTGTAACTTACTGTGAAAGTACTATTGTTTGTGGGGTTCCAATTTTCGTGGATTTCGTGGTTGGCTAAAACCACGAAATTAAGTTCCCAACGAAATGCCTTTTTTGCATGGAGTTTAATGTATTGCATTCAAAACCACGAATTTAAGTGCCAACGAAATTGTGATATTTATCAAAACCACGAAAATTGATGTCCACGAATAAAAGTACCTCCACAGTAATATAGTTAAAGATATAAAATTGCCACTATTACAAGTCAAATAATTTTTGAAAGCCATTTTCAAATTTGCAACCTGCAAAAATAACCACAAGGAATTTAAGAGATTCAAGATCATTCAAATACATCTTGCAAATGCATAGAGATCAGCAATGTTACAATATCTGTATCACGAGGGAATGATTTCGTAGACATACTTTGAATAAAGGGCTACGCCGAGCGCAGCATGATACGACCGCAGCATGTCGACCACTGAAATTTGAACAAGTGTAAACTGAAATTAATGTGGACACAGTAATTTGCTGGACACAATAAGGACCTTGACACATTAATTAAATGGACACAAACTAATGAAAATAAAAATTAGCCCTTTTAATCCCTTATTACTAGGATATTGTAAGAGCTAAGAAATTTTGTTGACTACCATCAAGAGAAATCCAAAGAAAAAACTCAGGTTGAAATCCAATGAAAAATAAAGATTTCACATATTTTGAAATATCACAATTTGGCCCCTTTGACCCTTATAGCTTGGAAACCAAAGAGAAACGCAAAATATACTGCGATATCACTGAAAGCTTACAATGAGAACAATCTAAAGATGAAAATCCAATCAAAATCTAATGAAAAATAAAGACTTCACATATTTCTAATAATTGCAATCTGACCCCTTTGACCCCTTATAGCTCAGAAACAGTAAGAGCTACATCAAATCCGTTTGCATACCTCTGAAAGCTTGCATTGAGAGGAATCCAAAGAAAAAAATCCCATCAAAATCTGATGTAAAATAAAGATTTTACATATTTCTAAAAATTGCAATATTGGCCCCTTTGACCCCTAATACCTCGGAAACGGTAAGAGCTACACCAAATCTGTTGACATACTACTGAAAGCCTACAATGTGAGGAATCTAAAGAAAAAAATCCCATTGAAATCGGATGAAAAATAGAAATTTTAGGTATTCTGCATGTTTGCAATTTTGCCCCGTTGGGCCCCTCATAGCTTGGAAAAGAAACAAGTTATCAAAAATCTAATGGTGCAGCGCTATGTTAGTTTTTCATAAGGAATCCAATGCAAAAAACTGCATCAAAATCGGACTAATAATAAAAAAATTAAAATTTTTGAAATTTGCCCCTTTTGGGCCCCATTTATCTCGTGAACGGTACATGCCACGTGAAATCCGTTGCCAAACTACAGATTGGAAATTTCCTCAGGAGGACACTGAAAGAAACCCCATCAAAATCCGATAAATAATAAAGATTCTACAGTCAAATATACGAAAACATCAAATTTAACCCTTTTTGGCCCCTTTTTTAAAAACGGGTGGGGCCACAATGACCAAAACTAAGCCAAGCCTTCCTTTTATGCCAAGGAACATTGTGTTAAAAATTCATAAGGATTGGTCAACTGAAACTAAAGTTATTGACCAAAAACAAAAGTGTCTACAGACAACGACGACAACGACGACGACAACGACGACGACGACGACGACGACGACAGCACCATACCATTATACGACCGCAAAAATTTTTGCGGTCGTATAAAAAGAAACCATCATGGTTAAATTCAAATTGGATAAATAAATTTTGAAAAGGACAACAGGTGCAGGGGAGGAAAACAATATGCCCTTATTGGGAGCACAAAATATGAAAGTACAAATTGACAACTGACTGCTAAAGATGGCAAGAAGCCCTATATATGAACTAAATAATCAACAAAACCCAAAATATGTCCTCGCTAAAAATAGTAATGGTGCATTTCTATATATCCTTCCCAAATTCTGCAAAATTTTCAAGGGGAATAACTCCCTAAGCATTCTTTTCTCAAGGCTAAAATAGAAATTTGAATACATGATGTAATTTTGTTCACATGTTATGAGTCAGAAACCCCAAAATTTAGAAAAAAAAATCAAAAGTTTCAAGAGGAATAACTCTAGAACCATGTCTAAACAATAAATAAACTTGACCTGCATGAGTTCTGTAGTGAAAAACTTACTTACAAAATCTTAGGACCATATACTTTTTTCACGAGTTATTGGTGAGAATCACTCAAAACTTTCAAAATTTAAAATGTTAAAGCGGCAAAACTTCAGAACAACTTTGATCAAAATTGAACATGACTTAGTTGGAAGACATAAACACATGACTGAATGAATCATGTAACATGGGTTGCATGGTATAAAATGAATGCCTGTCCCCTATTTTTGGATAGAACAAAGGAAACATCTAGGCCTAGTGACCTCCCCATCATTTAGATAGGCTTTATTAATATTCTACACATACATCTTTCTAGGGTGTTCCTTGTTTGAGTAATGTATCACTGTAACCAAAGTAAAAATTATAGGAGCTTTCAGAATGAAAGGCAGATGGTAGAAAGACTAATAGGATCTTGCATAAGGTCAGATTAAAGATCGGGCTATCTTTCACAAGTGTAAGAAATTTCTTCTTTTCTTGAGTGGAGCGTAGTGGAACGAGAGTAAAAGACGTAGAATTTCTTACACGAGTGAAAGATATCACGATCTTTCATTCTGACCGAATGCAAGTTCCTATTTCTTCCGTAAAACACGGATAGAAATGTCTAGAAACTTATACCGTGTGAACAATGTTGTCACCATTTGAGTGTTCCTAACATTATGACGTCAGGTGTTCTATGACGTTTAGTCATGGTTACAATTGTTGTATCACAAAAATCAACACGTCTGGTTGGTCATTTACCGGTGTGAGATGAGGTGGCATGCATCGATCTCACATGGGTCATCCCCCACTGTAAACCACCATTTACAGAAGAAAGGAAAATTCCAACTTACAATCGAACTTCAATGCCTTTAACACGTAAGGGCTGAAAACAGTTGAAGCTAGAGGTGTGTTTGAGCCACTGATGTCAAACTATGCGTTAACTTTAACACAGTTACAACAAAAGGGTTTGACAAAGCCATGGTGGTCCAGCTATCAAAGTTCACTGTAACTATAGATACACTTTGCTTGATAATTACCTGGTAAAATCTGTGATCTAATTCCATGATGTTTTTCAAAAATCTGAAACTTCACCATTGCTATGTCTGATTCTTCATCAACAAACTTAAACTTCACGGACAATGCTGTCATATTAGACTGTAAAGAAATGAAAATAAATAGAGAGGAGGGTGTTTTGGCCTTAAATAGAATTTAATACAGGACTTTTGAATCATGTTCAATCTGGTAACAGATCTATTTTTATACGTAAAAAATCAATACATCAATACATTAAGAGGAAATCACTAATTAATTAACACTGTTGAGCTAAGGGTGATTTTTGCAGCCCTTCAGGTTAATTATTTTCCGTCCATTAAAATTTAGTTAAAAAATTGTCATATAGGAAAAATTATAAATGCACTTCAATTTCATAAATAGGTTGCTTTTTATGTGGTATATATTTATTTCAATAGGTTTAGAAATCCAGGTTTCCCTCTTACTGGTATCCAAGGTGATCATTTCTGCCTTCAATTACACAAGAGTTCCTATCTTGAAAGTCCCATATTCACAATATATCTGGGATACAGATTGTGGCCTTTGGAGGGGTTTGGTGATTGAAAGATTACTGCGAACAAAATCTTACTGCATTAAGGTGTCTGCAGGGTATTAATTTCCTATTACAGAATTTTATGCAATTTTTTTTAAACATAATGTATTATTTTTGAAAATATTAAATAAAATTTTGAGGTCACCATTCACTTAAGAGCAAAAATTGAAATGACTATATTAGGGGATAACTTAAAAAATATATTACAGATATTGTTCATACTTTGCATGTCTTTTTTTAATCCTTATATTGTTTATATCTAATAAATGAAAATTAGGAGTCATCGTTGAAATAAGAGAAATAAATTGTGAAACATTAAATTCACTAGTGATATCAATGTGAAATATTTTTTATCAATTATCTCCATTGCATAATTTCTGTTTTCCTTTAAATTGAGCAAAAGATTTACAGTTCATGTATTTCTGTTCATCTTTATCAAAAAAGAAAATGTTGTACAAGTGATAAAGAAGGAAGACTTAAATACTTTCGTTATATTTTATAATTATTTTGATAACTTTTCTGAATGTATGGAAGTATTGGACAAAAATAATAGCACATAGACACCTTAATAGCATCAGGCAATCTAATAGGACAAGTCATCAAAACCAACTACATTAGCACTAATGGATTGTTGTGGACATCGCTGCATTTCGATAAATTTGAAAGACCCACCACCTTCCTTGTCAACAAAATATCTATCGTTGATGATTACGCCACAATAAAATAATTTCTAGATTCTCATCCATTTTTTTCTCAAAATTTGGGGCAGGCGGGTGGCCGAATATTATTTTATATTTTTTATCAGACTTTGTGAAAAATGCTGTCACTTTAAAAGAATATCAAATTGGACCAAAAAATCCAAGTAAAATTTTTTAGGAGGGTGATAAAAATCAGGGTGGGCAGGGATGAGAATCTAGGCTTTTTTTTCATTATGGCCTTAATATCATTTTCAATTTCCATATAAAAAATCAATTAAATTTTTATCTTATGAAATGAAAGCATATGCTATTTGACGTGTTCAATACTGATATGCTAAATTCTCCCTACTGATATGATATTTTTAGGTATCTACTCTATTAGAAGCTCTTTAGCTTCATCTCAGTATGGCCCAACTACAGAGCACCAGTGTTAAGAGTGGTGACTATCATTTTCTGAAATAATTCTACTAACTGTAAATAAAATTCTTCCAAATTAATGTGAATTTTTTTTATGGTGAAATAGCCTCATCTTTTTATTCCGTAATGAAATAATTGTGATGCAAATTACAGCAACTGAACTTGCTTCTGAAGTGCGTTTCCTTACTGTCAGAGTTGTTGCATTGAATATTCAATATTTCAAAACTGTAATAACACGTGTGACTTACTTGATATTGAGTATCGAGCAGATCATCCATTCCATCACGGAGATAAACTAGGACAGGTGGTGTTAAATCAACAATAAATCCATCAGTTTCATTAATTATTGGATTAAATGCTCCATTTGTTGTCTTCAGCTTGATAACAACATTGTCTTTGTGTTGAAGATGAAAATTCATCCATCGTACACTTTCAGTATTGTTGTCAAATGGTACCCAGTCTCTGATTGTGTCTAAATTTGTGGATCCATTGCTGTTTATAATACACATTTTTTTCATTTGATAATATGTAATGATAATATACAACTCAGAAATTATTTAGCATATGAATGGAATGTTTTATAAAATGTTTGTTTATGCAGTTTACAACTTATTTTTTGTAGGAAAATTGAAAAACAAAAACTAATAAGGTATCAAATACATTTTCCAGACACTAGAAATTTTTTGGTTGGGAACCCATGAACTCCTCTGAATTTTACAAAAATTTAGCATGGGCAATATTTACACATGAAGGAAAATGCAAATTAATCGAAATTTCACAAAAATTGATCAGAGTATTCAAAAAAAATTAAAACAATATTCTGAAAAGAAAAGAGATCCCAGGACAGCATATACGTTAAACCAACTTATTTTCGCCGCTACTTTATTTCGTGTTTTGTCCCTCCTGGTGAAGTTCGCGAAGATTAATTTTCGTGATTTTCTATTTCTGTTAATGCTTTATATAAGGATATGAACTATTCGCGATGATTTATTTTCGAGATATTTTCATGCACATGAAAGTCGCAAAAATAAGTTGGTTTACAGTATTTAAATGTTTGAAATGGCATACATCATTAAATTATCAAAATTCCTATGGGTGAATTTCTGACCAATTGTGTTACCTTGCATTTCTTTCATCATTTGCAAGGAAATAAATTAGTCATTATAAGAACATAGAAAGTTTCCACTGGCTACTAAGCTCACTTTGTTGTAGAGCATTGTCTCTTTTTATTCCTTATAATTATATGTATATACGAGGATGTAAGTAAATAGGAATAGAATAATAACAAACAATTTTATCAAAAATAAGGATTATTAAGTTGAAATGTAAAATACTGAAATGACCAACATATTTCTAAATTCAAAGTGGCACAACTCCAGGAATAATAATAATATGAAAAAAAAATCCCCAAAAAGATGCATGCATCTACAAAATAAATTTTCCTTTTCTACATTCATTTTTTTTATAATCTCTATTAAAAAAAAATTAAGAGGTGTTACACCTACAATCATAATGTTAAAAGACCAGCTGATTTCTAAGTTCTAAGAGGTATAGCTACTGAAAACTTGCAGAATGATAAGTTCCACATGATATGAACTCACAAATATTGCATCCCACCTATGAACAAGGCTCTAAAAATTCTGTTCAACAATTTCAGCAGGATTCATTGGACAATTGACAGCCAACTAAAGCACCTCACTTTATTGAATAAACATAATACCTAATCAAAAATCTTTTTGCTGGTTAGACAGAGTTATAGATACCTTGCTGCAAGAACTTGAACCTCATACTGTTTAATAGTAGATTCAGGATCACTGAAGTTTGTCCATTGAACATTCACCCTTGCTGGACTCGCTGAGAACTGCAAGTCTTCAAAGTGTTCTTTTGTTCCATCAACAACTTGTCCAGGGATTGGTTTAGTTAAATCCACCGTTACTTAAAACATAAATTCATACTTTACCAAGAGATTCCCTAAATCATAATATCATAAAATATGAGATGCATATAAGATTTACAAGGGTAAAATACAAGTACAAGATTTCCATAGAAATCAAAACATTAACTGGTCTCATCTTGCCATCATATAAATTTTGTAATAAATTAGCACAACTGAAGACCACATCCTACCAAAATAGAATCAGCGATGAAATGTGTTTTTTCTACTCTTTGCAGATATTTTACATTTTGTAGATTACACATTATTTACAGGAAAATGAAGCTTATTAGCATAAAAGTGTATTAAATTGGGAATTTCACTTCTACCATGAAATCACAAAATAAAGCTATAAAATGACTGTTACAGCCAGAAAATCAAACCTACCCTCTATCCTGCTCTTTGTTTGCAAATGCAAAATCAGTTGAAACAACGGTAGTAGAATACATAAGAATCAAGGGATGTGATTACAAAAATCAAAGTCCATAGTCATGGCATAAAGGGGAACACAGAAAAACAAGGACACAAAACAGCCACAAGAAATGGAAATAAATAAGACATTCAGAACTAAGGCACCTATAGTGTGAACACCCATGAACACTGGGAAAGACATCAGGTGCTCCGGAAGGGTAAGCATCTCATGCCCCTATAATGAGCTGTTGGACAGTGTCGATCTTCCTTAAGTAATAGTCATTGTAAGTTAAGATTCTTGGCATAATTTTTGCTTTAAATGGTTTGAAAAGTACAACAACTGCCAAATTCATTAAGCATCAACAAATTTTATACAGAAAATTTTCTTTGACATTACAACTTGTCTTCTTCAGTCTCTTTTTTATTTTAATGTTAAATGATTGTTAATTTTTGAACTGATAAGTGCAAGAGGAGGATGTGTTTAAATTAATTGTATGTGTAAATGAGGATTCAGACAGCCATGGATCAGCATATGTAATTATCATCTTTCACTTCGCCTATCACAGCCTGCAGAGTGTAACAGTGGATTCATTCCCGCAGTGTATTCCTTCCTTTTGGATAACATGCACTAGGGTAGAATATCCACAACATCTAATTGACCAATCACAATGGAGTTCTGACCATGACGGATTAAACATCAAGGTAGAAATACAACAGGTTGGTTATGTGCCCGGAAATTCTGCAAGCGGGAAAGAAAGGACGCTTACACAGAGTACTTCCGCAAAATATCATCTCCCTTGCCAGAATATGAAACTTGGGGCTCCTGGCTCACAAGATCATAATTTACATATACAACTGTCAAAATCCAGGTAACAAATGCATATTTACCTCCATCTGAAATAGCGACAACATTTTTCTGGTTTAATCCACCATTATAGGCCCATACTGTTGTATAGTAAGTATGTCCATGTTGTAAATAATTCTCTGGTAAAAGTTCAACACATGCATCGTGTGTTCGTCTGTCGTACAGTGTCAGGTTTGCTACATCTGTAACATTGATGTCAGGCTCAGATCCACAACTGACCATGTAGAATGCAATACCAGACTCAGGATCAAAGAAATGATGCCAATTCGCACATTGCTGAAAAAGATTCAAAACATTTTCATTACATAGAATTCAATTCTAAAGTTCTAGTCTGGACGGATTAAGAACAACTACTGTAAACCTGGAAAATTTTGCAGTGTGTTATTTTTGCGATTTTCTTGGACAAACATTTTGCCAGGAGTAATTTTTGTGCTATATGCATTTCCAACTAGAGGATATTACTGCTTTTACACATAAGACTTTGCAACCAAGCTATTTGCATGGAGGATATTCATGCAGATTTTTCTTGACAAGGAATATAGCGAAAATAACTAAACGTGAAAATTTCAATGTTTACAGTAATATTACTAGGGATTCATCAATTTTGGTACATCTGCAGATGAAAAAATGGAAAATTAGAGGAATGTTGCAGGAATGGAAGGTGTAAATTATTCTTTGTATCAATCTAAATAACCATCAAGTACATTGCCAGCAATGGAAGGTATTTTGTCCAGTGCTATAGCTTGTGAAAAAGTTTTTACTGTTAGCCCTCTCATTAGCAGAATGTCACAGGAAAAGAAAGGGTGATAACTACATATCTATTATTATCCTTTCTATTAGAACTGTCCAGTGATGGGAGGTGTATTTTCCAGTACTACAGTTTGTGAATAAGTCTTTACAGAAATACCTCTCATTATAGGGACGTTATATGAAACAGAGGTAACTGTACATGCCTGTTTATTAACTGTCCAGTGCATTGCCAGTGATGGGAGGTGTATTTTCCACCACTACAGCTTGTGATTAAGTCTTTACAGAAATACCTCTCATTGTAGGGATGTTATAGGAAAGGGAGGTAACTGTACATGCCTGTTTATTAACTGTCCAATGCATTGCCAGTGATGGGAGGTGTATTTTCCAGTACTACAGTTTGTGAATAAGTCTTTACAGAAATACCTCTCATTATAGGGATGTTATAGGAAAGGGAGGTAACTGTACATGCCTGTTTATTAACTGTCCAGTGCATTGCCAGAGATGGGAGGTGTATTTTCCAGTACTACAGCTTGTGAATAAGTCTTTACAGAAATACCTCTCATTATAGGGATGTTATAGGAAACGGAGGTAACTGTACATGCCTGTTTATTAGGGCCCCGCATCAAGATGCTGGGTGCCCTACAGTTTTCACTTTGTCCGTCCTTCCGTCAACAATTTTTTTGGTCAAAGTTTTCTTGGCTTTTACTGGTGGGAATGATTTCATATTTCATCTGAAGCTTTATGATGATGAGTTGTACCGTGTAAGCAATTTTCAAGTTTGCCGTGCCACTACTTCCTGTTTGCCCATACTTTAACTTTTTATTATACCACTCTATGGATGAAATTTTTTCGTCAAAGTTTTCTTGGCTTCTACATCAGAATGGTTTCATATTTGGTCTGAAGCTTTATGATGATGAGTTGTATCGTGTAAGCAATTTCAGGTTTGCCATGCCACTACTTCCTGTTCGCCAATACTTTAACTTTTTATTATACCACTTTATGGATGAAAATTTTTTAAGGTTTTCTTGCCCTCTACAACTAGGATTGATTTGATATTTGGTGTAAAGGTTCATGATTACGAGTTGTATCGTGTAAGCGATTTTCAGGTTTGCTTTGCCACTACTTCCGGTTTGCCGATACTTTTTTACTTTTTATTTTCAAATATTTTCTTTAAACAAATGTTGATAATTTGATACAAAGGAAGTGACTGCCTATTGTGGGCCCTCCTGCGTTCAGCAGTACCTCTAGTTAACTGTCCAGTGCATTGCCAGTGATGGGAGGTGTATTTTCCAGTACTACAGCTTGTGAATAAGTCTTTGCAGATAGACCTCCCGTTTGGATGTTATAGGAAACGGAGGTAACTGTACATGCCTGTTCAATATTCTTTGCATACAAAGTCTGTTGCATAAAGTGAGCTGTCTAGCACACTGCAAGAGATGGGAGGTGTCTTGTTGACAGTTTATGAATATGTCTTTACAGATAGACCTTAAAAGGAGATAACTGGACATACCTGTTTATTATCCTTTGCATATATAATGCCCATATAATGAATTGTCCAGCACATTGCCAGCTATGGGAGGTGTCATGTCTAGTACTACAGCTCACAAATAAGATATAGGTCTCTTTTAAAAAAGGGAGATAACTGTATATACCTGTTTATTATCCTAACTATACATAACGTCCACATAATGAACTGTCCCCAGTACATTGCCAGCAATGAGAGGTGTCATGTCTTGTACGAAAGTTCAAAAATAAGTCTTAACATATAGGCCTCTATTAAGAAAGAGAGATAACAGTGTTTACCTGTTTACTATCCTTTTTATACACAAGGTTTATTTCATTTCATATCATACCTGTCAAGTAACCCGATTTCACTGGATGTGACCCGATATTTTCCTTTGTTACCCGATGAGATGTAGTAACCTGATCAGGTTATCAAATAACCCAAGAATCAAAGTAGTCGCCCGTCTTCACCTGAATTTGATTTCTGTTAACGTTTTGTGTATTAATGTTAGTATTAACATTTCCGGTTTTGTTTTATTTACTCTATCGGCTTGGAATACTGTCTCCATTTGTTATAATTAAGCTGTTAGGGAGTTTGATGAGCTGTTTTAAAAATAACTACACGCATTGAGTGTACTGGGAATGTCATCCACTCAATGGAAAAGACCAATTTAAGGAAATGTTTTCCAGCAAATGTTGTCAACAACCCCACAAAACTTAAAGCTTTACAAGTGTTCGTGGTGGAAATAAAGTTTGATTGGGGCATTTGGTAAAATCAAAAGACTGTTGATTAGTAATTCAGACAGTGAATTTTTTCAATAATAACAAAGACTAACAACAATTTTAGGTCAGAATTAAAAATTGACATATTATGCCCAGTTTTGGTCCAAATAAAAATCTTAATCAGAAAAGGTAAAACAAAGCCAATGGTATTCAATGGACATGAAATTTAATTATCATGTCTTCTGTTTGTGAGTAGGTAGTAAGTGAGTATTTAAGTGAGTAAATACATTGCTCGATAAGTAAACAATTAGGTTGAGAAAAGTTCATCGTGCATTTATAATAGAATAATTGGGATGAAAAAAGTTCGTCACACGTTATGACCTGACTTTTCACCATCCAATGCAGGTCATGACCAGATTTTAGGTCATTGGCAATTGACATGTATGTCATAGAATGAACCGTCCTGTACATTGCCAGCGATGGGAGGAGTCATTTCTAGTACTTAAGTTCAGAAATAAGTCTTAACATATAGCACTCTTTTAAGAAAGGGAGATAACTGGACATACCTGTTTATTATCCTTTGTGTACATAAGGTCTGTTTCATATATCGAACCATCCAGTACATTGCCAGCAATGGGAGGTGTCTTGTCTAGTATTATAGCTTGATCTGCTACACCTATTGTTCTTAAATCAACTGAAACAGACATATATTTATAGATTAATTATTTACAACTTTGAGTATGAAATTATAAAATAGACACAATCCATGCTGAAATTTGCCACATGATGTTCAAAACAGCAAAAATTCTTACAAAGAATTAAAAAAAAAAATATTCTGAAGAAGAACTGTATTGATAGTTCATTTGAAAATGGACTAATCTGATGTATACTATATATAAACAGTATATTTTATTGAAGTCCCAGCTGTACTTGTATTTTTAACACTGCAATTAGGTACAGAATGAAGGGTGCCATACTAGAATTTGAATTAGGTATTAGCTTTATGAACCAGTAAAAAACTTTTCTTGTGATATGAAAATCAACCAAAGGATAAATCACTACATTTGTCAGTAATTGATATAAATTTCCTTTGATTTGTAGCGACTAATATTCTCAGTATCACCAAACTGGACACTGTCACGAAATTATCAGGTTAGTGTGAAGGTGTCACGTGCCGGTTGCTATACTGACGTCATGTTTTGGTACTGTTTGTGGTGTTTATATACCTACTACGTTGAATGAAGAATGCATATAAATAATTGCTATAAACAATAGATAAACTGTGCTAAAATAGAAATTTCAGCTTATTTCCATTTATTATATAGTTCTATTTATCATTTTGTGAATAAAAAATAAAAAAAATATAGGACATTTTATTTTTGATATGGACTTTATCACAGCGTAATTGATCAAGTCCGCCCTTACAGGCTCACTGGCTTTGATAGTCTGTATTAAAAACAAAATGCCCTTCATTCCATATTTCTATCCATGGAACTGAGACTGTAATGTAAACACTGTTTATATATTTAGAAGCACACCTCTATTAACAGCTTTAATCTTTAACCACACAGGTACACCATCAGGTAAACGAATGACGTAAGAAATATTAGGGTTGAAATCCAGTCGTGTCCACTCCCTTTCTGCACAATCTCTTCTAGTATGACCAAGGCAAAAATCATTGTACTGAAGTCCAGAATCTGGGTCACTGAAAAATGAAATATCAAAATAATGAACTTAATTAATGCTTAATTTCTATGCCATTGAATCTTGGTTTCCTGCACTATTTCTGTGCTCTTTTTTTGTAGATATTGTGTTTCTAATTCAACAATTTGGCAACAAATTCATTTGAAGAGAAAGCAGTTACAAGTTTTTTTTTAATACTGAACATCAGAAAATGACTTCTTTACTTTGGTGATAGATCTGGAACAAAATGG
The DNA here is from genome assembly GCA_002080025.1 of Modiolus philippinarum. Taxonomy (NCBI): domain Eukaryota; kingdom Metazoa; phylum Mollusca; class Bivalvia; order Mytilida; family Modiolidae; genus Modiolus; species Modiolus philippinarum. The sequence goes on from MJUU01034297.1 coordinate 64,542, forward strand.
ATTTTAATAAGTAAATAATCTATTAATGATGTCAACAGCAGGCAACATTTTTTTCAATTCAAATATACTGTTTGCATGTTAAAACTCTAATTGTTTTGGCTTTAAATAATTAAACTGAAATATATCTGCACTGATGAGACATAAGTTGTTGAAATGCGCATATGCAGAAAATAAATTAACTTTGGTATTTTGTTATTTATATACAACATGAGCAATCAAATGAGCAATTTTTGTAAAGGTGCTTTAATACAACTTTTTGTAAAGTTTGGTCAAATATGCTTCAGCAGTTTCCTAGGAGATAATGAAAATGTGAAAAGTAAACAGATGAGTGGTCAGACAATGGACTCTTAAGTGATGGCAATAGGTCAAGCTGACCATTTCACAGAGATGCCAACCCCATTTGATGAAAAATAGGAGTATTCATCGCGCAAAGCGGGGTCCTCTCAAGACCGGGGTCATTGGCCGCCCAATGCTCCCTGAAGCTCTCGGGATTAAGAAACTTTTAGGCTTTGGTATCCAGACATCACGTTTCCTGTCAAGATCGGCCATTTTTATCAATCTGATATCAGACAAACGCTTTTTTAAACAGGATTTTCAAGCGTAGAAGTGATCAATATTATAAAAATCCACCAATTTCGGTAAAATTCCGGATTGGAAATATCGGAGTTTTTTCGTGACAAGATCAGATTTTTGGCATAAAAATCGGGGAAACTCCGCCAAAATCGGAGGGGTTGGCATCTCTGAATTTCAGCCAGGTGAGCTAAAAATGAACCAATAATCAATGTGTGTGGTAGTCATACCTTGAGATGTGTTCTGCAGAAAGTTTTGATTATATACTGAAGACCCCTTCCCCTAAAAAAAAAGGTGTATGGCTCACATGAGCCTGTATCCCTAACCTGGTGACTGGGTTTATATATTGTTTCCAGAAGACCATCCATTATTTTTCACATGCATCAATGACATCAGTTTAAAAGATGTTACAATTTCTAAGAAACATTTTCAAACATTTGTGGCCATCTTGGATGAAGTAGGAACATAATATTCACTAAAGTAGGAACATAATATTCACTAAAGTAGGAACATAATATTCACTAAGGGCAACACCCAAGAATTATTGTGATCAAATTTGGTTAACATTGCACAAGTCAATCCATAGGATATCTTCAAACACATTTCCAAATGGGTGCTCTTTTAATATATGTTCCCTGCTAGCAGTCATCTGGGATTAGGTAGGAACAAAAATGGCAAACTTTTAGAAGGATCACTTAAGGACTTTTTCATCAAATTTGGAAAAATATATACATTGTATGTGGTTTCAGAGGAGAAAACTTTGCATTTCCAATAGGGTACTATGTTTACTTATGTTCCGCATGGGCAGCCATCTTGGATGAAGTAGGAACATAAAAATCACAAAAAATTTATAGTGGACAACTAAAGGACTTTTACGTTCAAAATTAATCAAAATTGTTCCAGTGGTTTCAGAGGAGAAGATCTTTGAATGCATTTACGATAAATTCCTATGTTAAACTATGTTTCCTGCTGGTGGCCATCTTTAATGAAGTAGGAACATAAAAAAATCACAAGCTTTGAAGGGCACCACCAAAGAATTATGATGTTAAAATTTAATCCAAATTGTTCAAGTGGTTTCAGAGGAAAAGATCTTTGATTGATTTCCCCATAGGGTTCAAATAAACTACACCACTGTGGCAGCTAACGATTTTGGAAGAGATGCAAACCTGCTGCACATGTCAAAATTGAAGTCCTGGATAAGCTGATCAATTTAGCATTCAAACTTAACCTCGATCTCAAAAAGTTTTTGGAGATAAAAAGTAAAAATGTACAAAAATTGTGAAAATTAAAACCAGAGGCTCAGATACTGAGCCTGTATTGCTCACCTGACAAAGATGCTTTTAAGCCGTGCCTATGCTGAAGACCAAATATGTTTTTTTTATAGGGTCTAATGTGAAGCTATGTTCTCTACTCACATCCATGTTTTTGTTAGATTTAATTGAAATAAGTATTCTTTGTTAATATAATTCCATTCATAACTCCAATACAGTTAAGTTAAATTTGCTTTAATGGTTTCAGAGTAGATCATGAAAATGAAGATTTTCCCATAGGGTCCAATGTTAAACTATGTTCTGTGCTGGCGGCCATGTTTTTATCGATCCAAAAGAAAAGAGCAATCTTCTTTGAGGACCTTCCATACATCATTCCTGTAAAGTTTGGTTGAATTTGCTTCAGTGGTTTCAGAGGAGATGAAAATGTGAAAAGTTTAACGGACGGATGACGGACGCCAAGTGATGGCAATAGCTCACACTTACCCTTTGGGTCAGGTGAGCTAAAAAGTGGGCAATAACTCCTATATGGCTGGTCAGGTTGCAGGACATGTAGATCTTTTATATGCTGACCACTTTTGTAATTAAAGCTGCACCTCTATCTTGTATCAGATGAAAAGTAACAAATGAACAAAAATTTTACGGAAAAAGGGAAATAGCCCCAGGAAAGGTTTTTCAGAATTTTGTCAAAATTGTAAGATAGGTAGATCTCATTATGCTGATCATTTTTTTCCCTGTCAGATTTTTTATATCTGAATCAGTTTTAGAGCTATTCGCAAAATAAAAAAGCAATTTACCCCTATGTTCTATTTTTAGGAACAGCGAAGATGTTGTTCAGTGTTTGTACTTAAAAAATACAAACATGAAAATAGATACCCAAGTGATGATTCAGACCAACTTTGCTAAATGTTGGCCTGACAGTTTCTGAGGAGAAGATCTTTATAAAAGTTAACGTCGCAGACAATGACACTAACGACGCCCGACACCACCTGATGGCAATAGCTCACATGGAGAGTTATCTTCTATATACTGTAGAGATTGACAAATCGTCACTGCCAGGGTGTACATTACATACCTTGAATTGTGTTCTGCAGTTAGTTCTGATGTGTCCTCATTGTATTTAATGTTGAAGATTTCCCAGACAAATGGAGGTGAGTTGTCTACTATATATGGTACCGAGTGACAGACTGTCACAGCCAGAGGTCCTCCATACTGTACATTATTAAGTGCTCTAACACTGATATAATATGGTCCATCTATAAAATCACCAAAATTTTAAGTCATCATTTCTCAGAGGCTCCAACAGTAATAGCATGAATCACTCAATACTGACACTAATGTAATGAGATGTCTTTTCTCTAACAATGGGTCTATTAGTCTCGTCATGTGACTGAGAATTTACGATTAAAATGTATCCCCGTAAAATACTATGTGTGACCATTTAGGCATTATGATGTTCACAACTTCTGGGTACTATTTTTTTGAATGAGACTTACATTTTTTTGAATGAGACTTACAAAGATATATCATGATAAGGAGGGGTTTTTGCTAATAATACAAGTTGTGAGGCAGTAAAATTTTCCAGGCATGAAAGGAACGGGAAATATAGACCAAAGACTTGTATTTTTAGCAAATGCCCAGACATTCATGAAATACCCATTTAATAACACCAAACGTCTCATCCATCAAAATGCACAGATGACTCTGGGACAAATACCACAACAAATGTCTCAGTGAAATGGAATTTGCGAACCAAAAATTACCTCGGCTATTAACCAGTCAGAATGCAGCTTATTAACATAAAATGAAATTATTGTCAAAAACAACTTTCCCAAAAGAAACAAAAAAGAGTTAAATTCAGATACAACTTAAGAACTAAAAAATATTTTAATTGAGGGCTCCTTCAAACTCTGGTCTTGGTGATATTTGCAGACTTGAGCATCATTTTAAATAATTCATTTATCATATATTGCCTATTGACAACTACTAGATTTTCCTGAAGCCATTGGCAATTATATGTGTCAATATTTCAATGCATCATGGGTAATTCTGTTCAGAGCTGGCAAAAACAATACAGAGGAGTTGCAAATTAACAAGGGTGGATAATTATCCCTATGTGTGGATGCTGCTTACAAAAAGCAACACAAAAATACTGCAAACAAACATATTTTCACGGATGCTATATTTTGTGTTTTGTTACTTCTTGTGAATAATGAAATTTTTTTTGCAATGTCCTGTTTCTGCTTTTAAATTTTAATAAAATAGCATTAGAAATATTCGCAACTTTTTTTT
>MJUU01034304.1:7319-20988 GCA_002080025.1 Modiolus philippinarum
GGTGGTGCTCAATTATAGCTTCCAAACACTCTGAAAAGTAATTGAGTGGGTCAGAACAGCTGTGCAGAACATGTTCTGAATGTGCCACCTGATGAGATGGTGCGTTTGGAACAGCGCATGGATTCAAAACCGTGGGAAAAAATACGACTTAGTAAGAAAGAAAATGTATCAAAGGAACCATGCTATTGAAACTACAAAAACTTTAAATCCATAATAAATATATGAAGTTGATCATGCCCAAGATTGAAATTCAACAATTATTTATGTTAGATTCATCGGAAAGTGATGGTCCTGAAATTCATGACTCTGTGTAGCATATTTTTATTTGGACGTTTACTGTCAGTGTAGCAACAGTAAACGTCCAAATAAAAATATGCTATACAGAGTCATGAATTTCAGGACTACGGAAAGTGATACAGGGTAGCACATGTTAAATAATTCTTGTGATGGTCACTTGAAACTTTGATAAATTTTGTACAATGAATCACAGAACACATGACATCATTACATACTACTTAGTACTAGGAACCAATAAAGAATAGTTTTTTCGTAATACAAAAATAATTTGAGAGACTTTCCTGGCCATTTTTAAAATGTGAAATATTTTGAAAACAAAGGTTCATGTACCTATCAAAACTTTTTGCTGAATTTGTTCCACTATCAATGCTCTTTCGTTTTTATTGTAAACAAAAGAATAATTATAATATGCCCCAAAATCAGCAAATAGCAGTCTGTGCCAAAGACTTTTGATTCACTAGCTCAAAGGGGCTAGTAAGGTCCTGTATACCGCTATTCCAAACTCAAATTTACCAGCACTAACAGAACATTCTACATGCATGACATGTTTTATGTTCAAAAGCAAAAATTAACTAGCCCCGCCCCAGGCTAGTGCCTTGAAATTTTTACTAGCCTGAGAGTGATTTTACTAGTCCCGGGAATAGGGCTAGAGGCTAACTTCACAGACTGAAATAGGGATATTGTTTATACATATGTACATGCAAGGCTACCATAAACATGGTTACAATATTCTCTTGTAGGAATACATATTTCAGATATAAATACCAATTTGAAATTAGTAGTACATGTAATGGCTTTACCAGTCATTCATAGAACATGATCCATTTATTCGCTGATGATTTGTTAGAACTTTTTTGAAAAAGTTCATGCTTGTAAACCATTATAATTTGCATAGTGTCCAAGACAAATAGGACAGGGCTCTTCTTAAGGTAGTTGCCAGCTTTGAATGAAAGTAATCAAAATTTCATAAGTGTTCTGAATAAGTAGGACTTAATGGAAATGTCCATTTTCAAGGTTTTTCATAGGTTTTGTATAGAAATTTGTAAGTCTTGAAAATAGAGTGAAGGAGCAATGTCAATTTTTAAAAATTTTACCCAAAACTCTTTTAAGGTACATGCTGTTAGAATATAACATGAAAAGTTGGTGTTCATGGGCAAAACATATATTTTATGATATGGAAAAGACAGAGGGGTCTGCATATCTGGCCAAATGTTAGAAATCAACAGTGCCAACCACCTTAACTTTGTTAGTATTGTTTGGGCTCTGCTACAACAAATTCTCAAGTACATATCAGAATAATATGTAGATTTCTGGATGCCACTTGTATACATGTATTTTATTTTTTAGATGAAGACTGTGAGTGTTGCCTTAGTGTTATGTCTTAATGTAGGCGTGGATCCACCAGACATTGTTAAAACTACTCCTTGTGCCAGACTGGAGTGCTGGATAGGTAGTAATATAAATTGTATGATGCAGTATGTTTATATTTGGATTACTTTGGCCTCTAATATTGTTTGTACAGACTTGCTAATTAAATGTCGAAGGCAATGTACATGATTTATAAATGCATTTTTTGTCCAGAATACATGTACTTACTATATATCATGTAGATCCATATAAAGGTAGTGTACGTACAATTAATTTATTTTTATACGACTATGTTTTTGCGGACATATTAAATATAGGCATAACTTTGGTTCTTCTAGTGGACCTTAGCACAAACAAAAGTTGTTGTTGAAGTATCAGGTTCTTGATACCACCCATTTCAGAATAAGGTGCCAAATATTGGTTAAATTGGGTTTTCATTACGATTTAGAAGATATACTTCATTTCAGCCGTCAAATACACACTGAGTTAACTTTGGTTTCGTAACATTCGATGATGTCACATTTTTTTATAATCATAGTGATAAAACACAATACAACACAATCATGAGGAACAATGAAAAGTTATTTTCGTAGGTTTTTTTTTCTTATTTTCATGAAAAATAAACATAGAAATTAGACTTGCATGGCCAAAATGTTGACTGTCGTTAAGTTAAAAACTCCAAATAACTGCTACAAAAGTATAATAATTATTCCCTTGCTTTTCACCAGGGATAGCTATATATAGGGGTATGATGTTTTCAGTTTGTGTGTGGGTTGGTCCATACTAAGGTTAACAATTTATTCAGTCACCAAATACACAAACTTATAACCAGAACAAGCATACACATGATTTGATGATAAAATAGCATGAAAACAGAAAGATGCAATAAATTTATGGTTTATGTAATAAAGAACAACTTCAGGTGTTTTGTGATCAGAATATTTCTTGGTGTTCTGTAAAAACTTTGTCCTACTGAATGCATCTCTTCTTGTATGATTATAATTATTTTTGTAGACCCACTGTCAGCAGGACCACAAAAAACACTTGAAGCTATAGGACTCAACCTACAGAAACAGTACGAAAGATGGCAGCCTAGGGCTCGGTACAAACAAAGTCTTGATCCAACTGTTGATGAAGTGAAAAAACTTTGTTCATCATTGAGAAGGAATGCTAAAGTAGGTCTCAAAATTATGATCTATTTCCAAATGTAATTCCAAATCCAAGGCCTGATACATGTATGTCATCAAATCATTATGAAAATAATAATGAAAACAAAATGCTTATTCAAAATTGCCCATATGTGATAACATAATATACCTGTAAATACTAATAACAAAAAATGCATGTAAACACAATCAAGTACTATAGGATTAAACACTCATTTTTAGGAAATTATCTACATAAACACTGGCAGCTCACTCACAAACTAAATAATGTTTGTGAGTCACCTGCCAGAGTTTATACATACATAATTTCTAAAAATTAGTTTATAATCCTTATAATTCCAATTTTGTTCACTGAAAACTGCGTGATCGATGGTTAACAGTGTCTTTATTTGCTACAATGAATTTTTGCGTAGAGGATTCATGGGCTAATGGAAATATTGAAAAATATTTCCATTTGCTGTTCATCATGTTTACCAATGAAAATGAATGTTACCATTTCATTTGGAATTATATATAAGTAATACTATAACTTGAATAACTAATCAGAGATTACCATCATAAAATATTCAACAAAGTTTTGTTATGTGCTGTATTACATTGGAAAAACAAGTGGCCCATGGCTTTTCAAAATTTTGCTAAAACAAATCAAAGATTCACTAGGGTATTGTTAAAGAAAATGGCAAAGAAAATTGTGACAGCCACTGAAAAAGGAGGACTTTTTGCAAAGGCTTGAAATTCTGTCTTGAGGCCAGCAACATTGGGACCACTCAAGATCTTGATGGATATGTGCTGTAATGAGTCTAACATGGGTACAGTGTGGTGAATGAAAAATAATGTCAAAAAATTAGAAATTGGCTTGCAATGACTTTTTGTAAGTTTTCACAAAACACGGCAAAAACATTGCCACATATGAAATAAGAAATGGCAAACACACTGCATGAAACTAACCATTACCACCCTTTTTAATGTGCTTAGAGCTTGACCAAATTACCTACTATACTTTAATATGCTTAAAGCTTGACCCATCTCCCAACTTCTCACTTTAAAGTGCTAAGAGCTTGACCCATCTTCCAACTCTGAATTTAATGAGCTGACATCTTGACCCAACTCTCAACTCTGTACTTGAATCTAAGTCTCATCGAATAGTATGGTTTTTTGTATTTTAAATATCCTGCAGGACCCCATTATGTAGGGGTTGTACACCACAAACAGAGGTATCAAGTCCTATATATTGCTGCGGTCAAGGAAGTGGCAAAACTTTTATTGTAATGAAGTGAAGATTAACACCACAAGCTTACACAATGTGTTAGATTCATCGATGTGAAATGTCTTCATTGTAGATATATCAGACGTGAAAACCTGACAAATGTATACAATGTTGTCTTTGCACGAAGGCGAGTCAATGAAAGGTAGACAGCTTGGGGTGTAAATCTTAATTTCGGTAAACTGAAAGTTTTGCCACTTCCTTGACCACAGCAATATATATCCTATATTCTTCAAATAGAAATATGGGTTGTATATCACAATTTCCAAGCTTTTCATGGAACAGTTTGATATAGTACTGTAATTTTTACCATAGGCAAACAACCATGTACTCCTTGAGCTACAGGTATCAATTTTAGTGTCCTATGTACAGTAATAGGGATACGTGTGACTTATATTGTACCTAAGCAATGTTAAATATAATTTAACAGTCAAATATGATAATAATATAAAGTTACATTTTGGGACAAACAACAATCAGTCAATCAAATATTAATTTTGTTTTGAAGGAGGAGAGAGTGTTGTTCCATTATAATGGGCATGGTGTACCTAAACCAACAGTTAATGGAGAAATCTGGGTCTTCAACAAGGTAAGATTAGAAATGTATTACAAATGTATATACATGTACCAATTGTTGCCATACTGTTTCAGTGCAATGCCTTGTGGAAATATTATGAACGTTAAAGTTAAAATTTAATTCAAAAACTTGTTAATGTCATAGTAATAGAGATGTTTTCCAAAGCTTCTCAAACTGTTTCAAATTGGCTTTCATGTACAAATGTATCTTTTTTACATTTGCATATTTTCATCTCAATATGAAATAATTGGTATTTCCCCTTTCTATTTATAGAGTTACACACAATACATACCTCTGTCAATATATGATCTACAGACATGGATGGGAAGTCCATCTATATATGTGTATGACTGTTCTAAGGCTGGCATCATTATAGAATCTTTCCACACATTTTCTGTACAAAGAGAAAATGAAATGGAGGTAAGCAAATATGAAGGTGGATGTTTAAAATGTAAGAGTTATAGGAGTGTATAATCCCCCATTTTTGGACTTAGGACTTAATTTGGGTTTACTTTGGACTTGACCACTTGAGTTCATTGACTCCACACACTTAAAAGTCTAAGCATTTGTAATTGTACCTAAAATTTTTAAAAAATATAAAAATAAGAAATGGACTCAAATTTTAGGTGTACTCTGGACTCACGGGAATGGGTGGGGGGGTTATATCCTCTTATAGACAATATAGTATAACTTATTGACTTATGAATATCAATAATAATGTTAAGAGTTCCAAACAACTCAGAAGGATTAAATGACTTCCTGAACGTTGCATTTATTTAATTTTGTATTTTCAGAGAGGTTGTATTTTCTGTACTTATTAGTCGCACTTTAAATGTAGTTGTTCACATACATGTGAACCTCCTGACGGGAGGCCAAAATCTCCCCCTTTTTTGCCCCTCTTCAGTCCCTCCCGTTTTCTTTTCAGATCTTCCGCTTTTTTAAAGTTTCAACAATGAAAATTTCAAGTCGCCATTTTCGTAATTTTTGTTGAGAAAAACCCCAAGTAACTCTTAAGAATCAATACAGGTGACACAGGTAAACATAATGAGAAGGCTAATTAGGATGTTAGTGTTGTTGATTACATAACAATTACTGCTATACATTGACAAGTTTATAGCAAGGGATGTATATTTCCATGGACCAATGAACAACTAGCGGCAATCATTTCCTTCAGTCACCTGTTAATCTAGCTTTACCTGTATGACTATTTACTATCAAATGTCTTTAAAAGTAGAGTTTTGCACTACCAGAACTCCCAATTTTTGTGTTTTTGTACTAAATAGACACATAGATCACCGTTTTTATGATGTTTTAATTTCAATTAATTTGCGAAAATACGTCGGCATTGTCTCCCCTTTATTTTTTGTCTTCAACTAAACTGATTATTTTTCAGTAATGTTGAGATTTTATGCTATTTCTGGCAATTCTTTTAGACAACAAAACTTATTTTTCAAATGAAAATAAGCATTTATAAGTGTTTTAAGCACCATTTGTTTGAAATTTTACAAAATATTTTCTTTCATAAATACCATATTTACAAAAATCAAATTATTCATTAAGAAGAAAAGTAAACCCCCCCCCCATCTCACCCTCCATTTCATTGATAAATGACAAATTGCTAGACACAAAAAATAGTGTCAATTTGTATGAAGTAGTCTAGTTCATGACATTCTTGAAAATCTGATCAAATGTTCTGTAAGTGGAGCAGTCTCTTAATTTAATATAACTAATATCATTTAGCAAAATCTACCACAAGAGCTTATTACTTAGGGGTGACCAAAGAAAATATAATGCTGCATAAATGACTGCATTCACCAAAACTATCAGAGGAAAAAATATTAAACGGTTAAAAATTGGTCGACGAAAAATCTCCAGTTTTCAGATCCAATCTCCAGCTGAAAATTTTCAAATCTGCAGTTTTCAGCTGATAAGTTTATCACATGTATGTGTTCACCATCTTGCAGTTATGTTGAAGCCAAGTTAGATCATGTTGATGTTTAAGTTTAACTGTCAAATGATTGGGTACCACTTTCTACTTAAAACCAGGAAAAAATTGGTAGACATATCGATCAGAACAAATTATTTAATGTCTGCGTAAGATTACAATTTTTTTTACCTGGTCATGACTTAACAACCCTTTGGGAAAAAAAAATAAACTGAAAAGATCGTTTGTGCAGGTAAAAGTTTATTTTTGGATTGTGATTAATTGCAAAATTTGAGAAGATCTATCATCAAAAAATCTAAATTTTGACTTGCAAATTGAAAGTTGAACTTCCTTTCATCTTGTCTTAAAGAAAAGTAAGACCAAATCAACTCAAAAAACATCTCAAAATGTTAATATAGGTATATAATCAATAACTGTACAATGTTCCCTTTAGCAGGGATGTGATTTTTCCTCAAATTTCCAGATTTTGACACATGAAATCATGTCAGGTTCTTTTACACCAGGTTATTTATTCCGACAGTGCCTTCCTTCCTTGTGGATAAAATGCACTGGGGTAGAATATCCACAACATCTAATTCACAATAGAACACTGACCTTGAGGTAGAAATACTATACATGTAGGTTGTTTGTATAGCTGGATATTCTGCATACTGGAAAGAAAGTCCGCTTATACTTTTATTCTGTGATATTTTATACTTCTGCTTTGGCTACTGTCCTATAATTACCATGGGTCAGTAATGTGTGAGTTTACATCCCTGATTTTTATTAATAAAACAGTTTAAAATAGGATTAACTCTACCTGTTTTTGAAAGCAGTGTTAATGTGTGAATTATATATTTACAGTCAGGAGCTCTAAATGGAAACAGTCGTTATTCAGGTAGTGGTTCACCAACATCATCTGTCAAAAATTGCATACAGTTAGCTGCTTGTGGAGCTGATGAGTTACTGCCCATGAATCCAGAGCTTCCAGCTGATCTATTTACTTCCTGTCTTACTACACCTATAAAAATAGCTCTCAAATGGTAAAATAATAACTAAGAAGCAGATATAAATGTTAAGATATGGAAAATTAGAATCAAAGACCAATGGGAATGGGATATAATCATGGATTAATTGATTATTGTTTTCAATGATCAATAATGGATTGAAGGAACTATAAATCACTTTAGCAGAATTTTTTTTAAGAAATGCCTTTATATCTTTGATGTCTTCTTTGATGCATGCTCTAAAACATACACAATTTTCATTCCATTGTAGTGAATGGAGAGCTTTTTGTTATACGACCGCAAAACTTTTGCGGTCGTATATTGGTATGGTGCTGGCGTCGTCCGTGTCAGCATCTGTGGACAGCATAACTTTGCTTTTAGTGGACAGATCATTATGAAATTTTAGTATGATGTATCTTGGCATACGCGTAAACAGAGGATTTAATTTTGAGTTGGTGGTCCCACCCATTTTAGAAAAAGGGGCCAAAAAGGGGTGAAATTGAGTGTTTCACATTTTTGACTGTAGAATTTATATTAATTATTGGATTTTGATGGGCTTGTTTCAGTGTGCTCCTGAGAAAATTTCCAATCTGGAGTATGCCAACGGATTTCACGTAGCATGTACGGCTCACGAGATAAATGGGGCCCAACAGGGGCAAATCTCAAAAAAAAATAAATTTTTTATTTTTAGTCCGATTTTGATGCAGTTTTTTTCAATGGATTCCTTGTGAAAAATTAATAAGGCGCTCAGCTATTAGATTTTCCCAGCTATGAGGGGCCAAACAGGGCCAAAATTGCGAATTTGCAGATTATGTAGAATTTTTATTTTTCATCGGATTTCCTTGGGATTTTTTTCTTTGGATTCCTCTTGATCTAAGCTTTCAGTGATATGACAACGGATTTGACGTAGCTCTTACCATTTCCGAGCTACAAGGGGTCAAAGGGGCCAAAATTGCAATTTTTCTAAATATGTCAAATCTTTATTTTTCATCGGATTTCGATGGGATTTTTTTCTTTGGATTCCTCTCGATATAAGCTTTCAGTAGTGTGTCAACAGATTTTGTGTAGGTCTTACCGTTTCCAAGCTACAAGGGGTCTAAGGGGCCACAAAGGGGCCAAAAATGCAATTTTTCTAAATATGTCAAATCTTTATTTTTCATCGGATTTCGATGGGATTTTTTTCATTGGATTTCTTTTGATCTAAGCTTTCAGTGGTATGTCAACAGATTGTGTGTAGCTTTTACCGTTTTCGAGCTACAAGGGGTCAAAAGGGCCAAAATTGCAATTTTTCTAAAATATGTCATATCTTTATTTTTCATCAGATTTCGATGGATTTTTTTTCTTTGAATTTCTATGGATGTTAAGTTTTAGTTGATAGTACATATTTTGCATAGCTCTTACGGTTTTTTATCAGTAAGTAATCAAAAGGGTTTATTTATTCCCTATTTTGTTTCTAGCTAATAACTGTGTCTAGCTTCTTTTTGTGTCCATCTAATTATTGTGTCAAGCTCTTTACTGTGTCCACATTCACTTTAAACTACTTTTGTTGAAATTTCAGATGTTGACATGCTGCGGTCGTATCATGCTGCTCTCAGCGTAGCCCTTTATTAACACTTATGATTATGAATTTTCTGTTACAGCTAAATTCATACTTGGGTATTAAACTGGATTTTTACTGGTAAATCTGAAGAAGTTTAACTGATAAGCACTTGAATGGAAAAAATAATAGTCTAATAAACAATAACAATACATTATTTAAATATCCAGAAGCGTCAATTGTAGATTGGATGGCAAAAATGCAGTTTACAGGTGACGTGTAGCAGGGCCTGTAAATAGATATTTTTTACTGTCAAATCAAGATTGACATTAAAATGATGAACTGCTATTGCCATTCTAATGCAGTTTAACAATTAAGTATCTACTCAACATCAGGCTGACTCCCCAGGACCAACTGGCGTTCCCCCCTGGGTGATAAATTTTTCTGGAATAGCCCTAAAGTAAATTTCTGATTGTATTTATAGGTATGTTCTCCAGAATACCAGTAAATTAGTTCCTGGTTTAACAGAAGAATTAGTGGACAAGTGAGTATCTGTTGACCCAACAGACTGTGCTGTATATTAATTTATAGATATGACTTCCAAGTTGGATTTTTAGTTGGTTTTCTACCAGTTCTGTTCTGCCATGAATTTGTTATCTTGCACTCAAGAGATTTAACTGTATCGAAAGCAAATAATTGAGAGAAACAAATTTAAAAATAAGTCACAAGTGACTTGCTGATCTTTTGGTTTGTATTTTAGTTTACATCTAAAGCTAACTGAATAGAAACTTTTCTACATATTCATGTACATTTCCACATGAAATTATTAAAGTTAAAGATTACAGGGTTGCATATGCTTTATCCCTTATTCTCAATTCATATGTACGGCATCAGTAATGTACATGGGTCACTCTGAACAACATGTTTTTTTGTTCTTTTCCAAAATAGTTTTCACCAAAATAAACTAAAATGCTTTGTCATAACACTATTGACTGAGAAAACTAAAGGCTAAAACATTTTATAAGTAATTTGTGTGACAATCTATCACATGGTATATGAACATTTGATTGGTCACAAAAAAAACACAATCTTATATACATACTGCCTGTTGTAGAGGGTGTTATGCTGGAATATCACACAAAGTAAATGTATTACCCGAGACATAGTTAAGGGTGATGAAATTTCTGAGTGTGATATTCCAGCATAACACCCTCTATACAGGCAGTATGTGATATATGTGTTATATTATACTGAATACACTTACCAATACACCACTCAAGTAACATAAATGAAAAATATCTAAAGCAAAACACTCCTCCTCGAAAGGAAAACAAAAACAAAAACAAAACCTAATACACAAAAACATAGAGAGCAAAGACAAAAGAAATAAAACAATAAAGGGGAAAAAAATCAATACTTAAACTATACAAAAAACATGCATTTTAGAATGCATTTTTTTTGGTATAGTTTAAGGGCATACGATACAGTATAGATCCCATATTGATTTTTTCACGAAAATCCAATATAACGTAAATTTTGATATGAGGATTCCAAATTTGAAAAGAAAAACATACCTTCATGACTTACTTTTTGAGATATTTAACGTCGAAAATGGCTAATTTTAGGGCAAAACCCAATAATTTGCGTTTTTTATGGGAATTTTTAAATGTTTGTAATTTTCGAAGTACTCGGGCTATTTCAGTTCTGTTTTTTGATCTGTAATGCTCATTTCATTGCCTTTAAATGGAATTATGACAAAATATAATAACAACATCCGATATATCTCTTATTTGGTGTTTTTGTAAATGTAATGCTTAATTATAGCTATATGCCTGGATTGAAATCGAGATTTAAAAAAAAATTGACTATTGATTTTTCCTTCATAATTTGGCAAATGGTTCTCTTGATGGTCTTCTTCTGAAAACTTATGAGAAAATAGGGGGTCCATGTGCTAGTTTTTAAGATATTTGAGAAAAACTCTCAAAAATTTACCAAAAAATAATATTTTCGCGGTAAATTACGTTGCGTTCGTCATTCATCTTTACCCTCCAGATTTTCTTCATTCTATTTGCATTAATTCATCAGGTGGTAGAGTATCCGAATTAATGTCCCAAATACTGTTTCATACTTGTTGTCGCACGATACATTTTTTCGGGTCAATTCAAATTATGGTCTCACATGGTGCAAGACGAAAAATGTATATTTGAAAGTGCGGTCCATCTTCGTGTGACCCATACATACGACGTTGTTGTGTCCGTTTACGTAAATTCAGTTGAATGTCTAATTAACAAGCGACCCAAAACACGCAAGTAACAGTTAACGAAAGAAAGTCGTGTTCAGTGTTTTGATTCAATTCTAACGGCACGGAAAATTTAGATCTTGAATTATCGTAATTAATGTTTTATCCTAGAAGGTACTACAGAAGATAGACCGGGAATGTACCAACTATTTAACATGTTAGATGTCTCGTAAATCAAACCAAATAAATCCTGTATTCACTTGGTATAGTAGTAACTTAGTTGCTACACCTTCACAACAGGATGTCTACAGTATATAGCTGTTGTGCGACTTGTTCAAATACACAGTCGATCATTCAAGGTTGCACGTTTTACGCACCCCGCCCCGTCTTATACCGATCACAGGGGCTAGGCTCGTTAAACATTTTTCAGGTGTAAAATTCAAGACCTATTTTGTGAATACAATAATAAAGCGATGTTTAAATTTTTACATTGTAAATTGATATAACAGTAAGATCCTGGAGACTGCATTTCGCAGTGATGAATACAATGGTGTGGGTTACGTACTGTCCTTTTCCCGCGAATTCAGGACGATGTTTTGAGCGACGTCATGAAAATTGGGAAAACGTTACCACTCCGCATAACAACGTTATTATCTCCACTGTAACTGTATCGTATGCCCTTAAGTGTACAAATTAATATAACCTATAAAAACATTTAATGTAATCAATTCGGAATTCATTTTAAAATTAAAATGCATATTTCGGGGAAAATGAAAATTAACTTTGGGATTATTGTTTGCTGCATGACACTATACACTCATGTTAATTAATTAATTAATTCAATTACATTTTAAATGAAATTATCAGTTAAGAGGGTGATATATCGACAGGAGGGTGGTATATATCGAGAGAAGTGTGATATATCAGGTTGATCTATTACTATGGTATATAGGTGCAACTAATAGTTGTCCAGTGGGCGGAGCTAGTAAGGGATAGATTTAAATAACACATGCTAATTATCCAATAGAAACTGAAGATTTTTGTATTAAGTATAATATTATAATATAAAATAAAAAAAATTATCCAGAATATCTTTAGTTATTGAAAACTTATGTTAGGTTAGTAAATCACTATGCAAATATAGCATGACAATGAGGTCAATATACTCAATCAGGTCTTATTATTCTATGTATTGACCAAAGTTGCCATGCTGTAATTGTTTTAATGTTTTATGACATTATTCTTGTGTTAATTAGCAGGTAGCATTCAATGTATCAGCTTATTAAATATGTTGTAAACCTGACATTTCCAAATATAGAATGTCATGTACTATTTATGGAAATACATCATATCTACAGACGGGTCATGTGACATCAAATGACCCAATTACAATGCACAAAATATCATAAAATAATAAAATAATTTATCCTTGTATGTCAGAATAATTTGTATCATTTTGGCATTTATTTGCATCTTGATTGTGTTTTTGAATTTCAAACGTCTTTTAATTTTATTGACATCAATCATCAATGCATCAGAAATTTTTGGGCAGTGACCACCCATCCACCCCCCACCCCCATTTTGTTTTCATTTAGAAATCTTTTAGAAAATAATTTTATTGATCCTGAATAAACATCTTACAGATTTCTAAGAAAAAAATTCAAAATTTGTCATCATGGTTAAAAGTCACAAATCAGGAGAGGTTCAAATTTTCAAAAACCTGTACATTAATATGAGCACAAGCCCTATAAATATATATTTTGGCTTCAAATTATCTAAAGTCAATGTTCCGACACAATGTAACTTTCATCTTAATATTAAATGAGTGAACCACCTAAATAGTAATCACAAACGGCACAGTCATGAAATTAAAGGAATATTGTATGTTTAATAAAATTCATGACTATGAGAAGCAAAAACATCTGAACTCCATATTTTATGGTGTTTTACTTTTAGAGTCCCAGGACAGCTAAATGATAGAAGAACAATGTTAGGAGAATTAAACTGGATATTTACAGCAATAACAGATACCATAGCCTGGAATACCCTCCCTAGAGGTAAGATACAATAGCCTGGAATACCCTCCCTAGAGGTAAGATACAGCAGCATGGAATACCCTTCCTAGAGGTAACATACAATAGCATGGAATACTCTCCCTAGAGGTAAGATACCATAGTCTGGAATACCCTCCCTAGAGGTAAGATACAATAGCCTGGAATACCCTTCCTAGAGGTAACATACAATAGCATGGAATATCCTTCCTAGAGGTAAGATACAATAGCCTGGAATA
>MJUU01034304.1:70904-119692 GCA_002080025.1 Modiolus philippinarum
GTGAGCATGTTCACTTTTCTGATTAGTTCACTTAGATTTTACATCAATTTAGAGTCCAGCAGGGACAGGCGAGACATCCTTTAGGGTCATCACTTGTTACGCATATGTCTCGCTTTCCTCGCCTTTCGTCACGGGCGAGACAAAAACCACAAGACGTTTAGTTCTACAGACCTTCTTTGGACTTTCATCATAGATTTTGTATTTAAAGGTAGACACTATTAAGCATACACAGAAACCAAACAAAGCAGGAATAGTACAGTTTCTGTAATAGATGTATGGTTTTATTTTAGTCGAGTGATGACATTAAGAGAACATCCACGATGGGTTGTAAAAGTACATTTACAGAGAGGAGCTGAGGGAAAAATAATTAGTGCTAGGTAAGACTTAAAATAATCAGTGCTAGGCAATATATACAAAAACTGAATTAAATAGGATTTATGTATTGTCATAAAAACACTAACAAAAGTGTATTTTATTAAAATTATAACTGTGCCCTATTCAATGAACAGATTTTTCTAGATACATTTATAACATACATGTAGATGTATGTTTCTATAGATTTATATTTCTTATTTTTGTGCCGCATGCATTTTGGGGACAAAAATCTCCTCATTTACTTTTGATTTATAAGATCCAAAAAGAATAGGATATAACAGCAGTGAGAGATCAATACAAGTATATCTCAAACCTTCAAGGGTATGATTTCCTCACTCTGAGGGAGCTTGCAGACTCTGAGATTTTGTGTTTTTTTCTTTTTGTACTATGAAATTTTATGTAATCACTGTTTTTGCCACTTTTGTTGTAAGGAGTAGGGGCAGTAAGGGCCTTATTTGGCCTGAAAAATAAATTAAGATGAATTCATCGAATTTTCTCATTGAAATATTCTATGGGTATGGCTTTTCAGAAAACAGTAACATTTCTCAAACATTGATGTATCATTACTGAGTTTTTGAGTGTTAAAGAAGGGACAAATTGAAGATTTTGTCGAAAAATGACAAATTTGACCAATTTTGACTACTTTTTCTGCATAGGAAATATAGAGCACATGCAAGAACCACAAAAATATTTATATGAGAGGTTCAGTTCATGTGTACCAATAAGTTGGTAAATCATTAAATTGGTTCTTGAATGTGCTCGATATTTTCAGTTAGGAAAACTGTTCAAAAATCTGCCAAATTCGGTATATTTCTATGAAAATGCTCAAAAGTAACCTTTTCATGACGCCAGAACTGTACCTTTTGTGACGTCTGTATTTTTTCTGGAAATGATATTTCAACTTTGAAACAAACGTGAAAGATAAATCTTGAGGGGCAACTTGGAAATTCACTGGAATCTTGGGCCAAATCAACCCCTTAGGGTGCAGTACACAGTTTTTTCCAACGTCACTAAAGTAAACAGTGGGGTGAAACCATCCCCCCACTGTTGGATTTGTTTTTCTTTGCAAATGTGGATTGTTATATACCAAAACAATGCTCTTGTTTTGGACTTTACTTTGAAATAAAAATAAATATGATATCAAATTCTACAAGTGGAAACAATGGCATACAAACATTGACAAATAACTGTTCTCAGTGCTTCAAAAATACCAAAACCATTTTCAGCCATTCAAAACAACATTTTCCGTGAATATATGGGGTTCAAACTTTGTATCTCTCTAAAGGACAGAACATGAGTATTCTAAAAATTGGACTTTGAATGGGGGTTGATCGGCTCCGAAGAAAGTTATTTTTCCTCAAAGTACAGGTTGAAAAATGTGCGCTTTTCACAGGATGCAAATATGGAGTAGTCTCCCCTTCATTGTTTACTTTTAAATAATCCAAATTAATTCTAAATTTTTATTTGTATCATTTAAAATTAAAGATAGGCATGATACCTAGCAAATGAGCATATAAAACTTGATTTTTATCTGTTAAAACTGATAAATAATATAGTAATACCTAATACCAGGAGTACACACTCCGATAAGTACCCTAGTAAAATTTACGAAACTGTGGCCTGCTCACTTATCGCACCTTGTCCTTTCCAAGAATATTTGCAGGCATATCTAATTTGGTCTTGCACTCTCACTAGTGCTTGATATGTTTATTCCTGTGCAAGACAAAAAACCTTGCACTGTGAAATCTATGGATTCCTTTGTCAAAGGAGAGTGAATGTGTTTCCTTTACTGTTTAAGTTTGGATCAATAAATAATTAAAATTTGATTTCAATTTTCAGCAATGCTGGAGATGTGAGGTTCTGGGATCCAAGATTTACAGAATCTGTGAGGACATTAAATCTACAACAAGGCTTAACAGCTGTTGATATGCACAAACATTCAGATGTTTTAGCATGGTAAATAGTATACAGTTATTTCATGCCTTTGAAGGAAACAGCAAAACTATTGTCCCAAGGTTATGTAAATGACTTGCCTCTGGTCTCAGGCAACATTGCGCAAGTCATTTCTATCATCGAGGGACAATAGTTTTGCTATTTCCTGAAACAGGGCATGAAATAACTGTTTTATTAACTTAGGCCACACCAAATTAATTTCTTGTTCGTCGGACCCGCCCGCACGTACTTTTTCAAACGTGAAATAAAAATAAAAATAAAATTTTCCCGCATTCCGCCCCTTTCAGGTCCGAACTGAATTTTAAAATTAATTTATCGCTTCCTGTTTGGGAAAAATCTGTTCACATGGTTCACGTTTGCTGACAAAATAGACGAGTTTACTGCCTTTAATTGATACATTTTGTGATATATTTATTGATAAATGCCGATATATTCAAAATGACTTATGTTTTAAGCAGTAAACATATGCTTCAGCGATTTTTGAGGCCGAAAGAACAACATTTTTTCCATCGTGGAGCGAGGTAAGTTTGTAATAGGTAAATGTCATCTTTTCACAAATAACAAGGATGTATAACAATGATTTCTGTACGAATCATTGGTTGTCAGCTTTGAAATTAAAAAATAAAAAAACTTGGTATGTTATTTCAACGAGTTCCACATTGTGCCATGACGCCTTCAACTTTGTCTAT
The DNA here is from genome assembly GCA_002080025.1 of Modiolus philippinarum. Taxonomy (NCBI): domain Eukaryota; kingdom Metazoa; phylum Mollusca; class Bivalvia; order Mytilida; family Modiolidae; genus Modiolus; species Modiolus philippinarum. The sequence goes on from MJUU01034304.1 coordinate 73,922, forward strand.
GTGCCATGACGCCCGTGTTGAGCTGAACTATTGTAAATTAAACAAAAACACATTACTATTTTCATGTTAGATCTGACCATTTCATAGACAAATTTTATGACAGGGAGCAGGAAAATTTATGTCACACATGAACTGATCACAACAGGTGATATTGTTATGACCAGCAATGACAGCATCCTGAATAAAATAAGTCCAGGATTTATCTGGGTATCTCACGAGGTGTCCTTACTTATATGTGATGACAATTATTTCTATTTCCCACGAGACTCAAAATAATGGATATAAGTTTTCTTAGTTATAGGCAAATTATGGGTGTAGACAGGTAGAGTTGCACATGTATGTTGGTGCATGGTGCTGTCTGTCTTGTACTAATAGGGCTAGGTACTTTCATCATTTTACTTGTTCTGCATTCATGTATATGGGAATTACATTTAGGTAGTGTTCGCACTGTAATCCTCACTGTGCTTGCTGTCCATATTCAATATAAAAATTTCTACAGATAATGTCAGTCTGATTGTTAAATTTCAACAAAATTTCAATTTGAGCTTTGTACCAATCCCTGCAGCAATTAAAAAATGTATTACAAACTGGGTAAGGGCTGTTCCAGAAAAATTGACATGGGGGGGTTTGAAGGCACTTTTTATTGACCCCCACCACCCATAGAATTCTTCCCCATATGTACAATACAAAAGGAGGAAGAAAACACAACCACCCACAGCAATTTATATGAAGTGCCTTCAAAGGGTCCCACACCAACATTTCTGGAACAGCCCTAACTGCCTCTGCATGGTAGACTTTGTCTCTATTCTAGTAAGCTGGCCAATACAGGTGCTGGCAAATCGACAAAATGCACAATATAACAATATCCAATACCCATGATACCCTTGTGCAGTGATTACCCTTATGTTAGTTTTTAGTGTTTAAATAAGCATGATTTGTTGTGCACTATATACATTTCTGAGTCTTGTTACTTGCTAGGCATCTAAACAGTATATAATTTTTGTCTGTCTTCAAATTTTTTTCATTTTATCTGGGCCTAAGAGATACAAAAGAATGTACCGGTATACATGTAATTTGTCAAAATGAGTACTGAAATTGTAGGACTAAATGTATTTTTTTTTCATTTTTCAATAAGTACTATGGTAATGATGAGATAATGTAAATAGAGATGTAACTTCTTGCTTGAGCTGATCTTACTTTAATTTTAATTTGCAACAATTTGAGGTCATGACTGTTATCCTGAATTGGAAAATGTGTATGAATAATCAAAATGGCACAGAACTTTTTATTCAATTATAAGCAAAATTAAATTGAGAGAAATAGGAAATGAAGAAAAAAAACTTTCTAAATATATTGCTGAGAATATTATCAAATAAACATTTCAAATATATTGGTAAGAATATAATCAAGACAGAATTCATTTATGTGTTCTTCTTACATTACAAATTTATCTGAGATTAATGGCACCATTTAAGAGTTAATATGAGATAATACCAACTTAATCAAATAAATATTTTATATGTTTTCCAAAAAAATAAATTTAAAAAAAAAAAATTACCCGCTCGCCCCTGTGATTTGGTACTCGCCTTAAAATTATCAATTTTTAAAATAAAAATTAAAAAATTTTCCTATCGCTCGCTCGCCCCAAATTTTAAGGCCAAAAAGTCCGAAGAACAAGAAATTAAATTGGTGTGGCCTTATATAATCTTTAAAAATCTTGCCTATAACACACTTCCTACACGGGTAGATTAGAATTTGCATGATGTCGCTCAGTTCAGAAATTGGTAAAAAGTTAATTTTTCCATCCGACGTTAAATTTTCATGAAAATAGTTTAAAATGCTGCATATTAATTATTATCAGGTTATTTAATCTACAACAAGACTAAACAGCTGTAGATATGCACAAACATTCAGATGTTTTAGCATGGTAAATAGTTATTTTTGTGTCTTACAAGAAAGCATGCAGAAATACTGCAATCCCAAAAATTTTGTTTGATCATGAGAAGAAAGCACACAAAGATTAAACAAGCTTTGAATATGCAACTGAAATTCAGTAGCCTCAAGGGCAATAGTGCTAACACCATGAATGTCTTCAACCTTTTTTTTGTTTATTGAACATAGTTCAGTGTTATAAGCTGGAATACCCCTCCAGCTCAAATTCTTTTCATCAGTTTTATAAGAAGACAAGGACAAGCCAATGACCAACATATTCCTGACTTGGGACAGGCGCAAAAATTGTGATGGGGTTAAACTCGTTTTCTTGGATCCAAACCCTCCCCCTATGTGTGGTGAGTGGCTAAAAAATAAATACACAAAAAGACTCACAGTTAAGATAAAACTAGAAAAAGGTCCCAACTTATCAAGACGAGTACCCTTACAATGAAGTACATAAAACATGAAGACAATACACACGGGTACTGTGCGACAAATGTTCGCTGTTACTGACAGCTAGCTAAGGACAAAATTTCTGTTGACAATGATATCAAGCCTTCTTACATATGAAACTTCAATTGAAATACTTCTAAATAGATTTTGTATAACAACATCGTGAATTATGAAAGAAGAACATGATATTGTGCAATGCCAAATACTGCCAATATGAAAAATTGTTTAAATTTAGTTTTGGTGTAAAGCATTTAGGAGATGATCAATATTTTTGCCAACAAAAACCAGAAGTAAAGATTTAACATCAATGCTGTATTTATATCCTTTATGAATAAGTTTGTTNAATGGATTAATAAGTTTGGAAGGACAATTTTTGAATTTATGCGCTTTGTAAATGATATTTCCATAGAAGTTTGGATGTGAAATGCCCTGTTGTATATGAGCCCTGCATGTATCTATTATCCAGAAAATAATAATGCATCATTGACTCATGTTGTAGTTTGTGTTATAGAATTGGAAGTTTTTCTAGAGGTCTTGACGGTTGTGATTTTATGAAAAATTTTTGTTGACAAGTATTTGTTTAGTGTCAGTATCTCCATTTAATATCTTTGTACAGAACAATGATCTTTTTTTTTATAAAACATAATTGTAAGTGTCACTCAGCAATAAATAAAAAAAAAAAACAATAGTTAAATTCTATGATACTTTTCAATGAATGAAGTTATGGCCCTTGAAAAGGCAGAACTTTTGGATATTATTTGAGGTGGGTGCAGCTATTGTCCATGGACACAGTTTCAGTTGACTAATAGGATTTATATTTTTTTCAGTGGTTCTATCAATCAAATCATTGGTGTATATAACCAGTCTGGTGATAATCTGAGCATGATAAAATACCACGAAGGATTTCTTGGGCAGCGGATAGGATCCATTAACTGTCTCGCCTTTCATCCTAACAAGGTATGTATTATAAAATACCATGAAGGATTCCAAGGGCAGCGGATAGGATCCATTAACTGTCTCACCTTTCATCCTCACAAGGTATGTATGATAAAATACCATGAAGGATTCCTAGGGCAGCAAATAGGATCCATTAACTGTCTCGCCTTTCATCCTCACAAGGTATGTATGATAAAATACCATGAAGGATTCCAAGGGCAGCGGATAGGATCCATTAATTGTCTCACCTTTCATCCTAACAAGGTATGTATGATAAAATACCACGAAGGATTCCTAGGGCAGCAAATAGGATCCATTAACTGTCTCGCCTTTCATCCTAACAAGGTATGTATGATAAAATACCACGAAGGATTCCTCACGCAGCGAATAGGATCTATTAATTGTCTTGCTTTTCATCCTTACAAGGTATGTATGATATAATACCATGATGGATTCCTTGGAGGCAAATAGGATCTATTAATTGTCCTGCATTTGGCATTTAAAAGGTTAGTATCTTAAAATACCATGAAGGATTCCTTGGGCATCTTAAAGGATCTATTTTTGTCTCCCGTTTCATCCTAACAAGGTTATTATGATAAAATACCATAAAGGATTCCTTGTGCAGTTGATAGGATCTATTAATTGTCTCGGCTTTTATCCTTACAAGGTTAGTATATTACAGGGTTCCACAGATCCTTGAAAACTGGAAAAACCCTTGAATTAAATTTTGAACGTCAAGGGCTGGAAAAGACCTTGAATTTGAAAATATTTGGGAATTTCCTTGAAAAACCCTGGAATTCGATGAATTTAATATTGATTGGTGGTATGTACCCGATAAATAAATTCTGTAAAATTATTATCACAACTGAGAATTGGTCCTTGAAAATGACTAGAATATCCTGGAAAGGTCCTGGAAAAACCCTTGAACTTGGAGACTTCAAAATAGTTGCAACCCTGATATTAACATGCCAAAAGATTTTTAAGTGAATGACACATTTTTAATTGGGTAAAGAATAAACAAAATATGTTATGAACTAACTTTGATTCGAAAAGAATTGTAATGTTTTTTCTTTGAAAAAGAAATTTTGTGATTACATCATCATATCTTGATATTTTGCTAGCACAAAAAAAAATTGTTGCAAACTTGACCTAATTACATGATAAGTTGAAAGGGGTAGGTACAATTAGGCCACATTTTCACCGAGAATTTAACTGAAGTTTAAAAATTTCAAGGCCGAAGTAAATTGTATGAAAAAATCGATAAAAAAAATAATTTGTTAGAAATATTCTCTGACTGTATTGAACATCTTTCACTGTACATGCTGCTTACTTTGGAATTACATGTCTGTGTTTATATGAGCCAAATGATGAATAGGAATGTTGAAAAAATTAATATTTATTTCATAAAGAAATATAAGCCATGCTAAAATAAAAAAAAATGACTTATTTTAATTGAATACAAAGTGCTTTTCTACCCATCAATGAATCACTTATAAAAGAAAAATATGGCTTTTGTTTTTGATACTGACTTNTTATTTGCTGATAGGTTGTAGTTTCACGGGTATTTTAAAATCCCAACGGGAAGAAATTATCCCTTGCTGTTAACCAACAAATAAGGAGTTTGAACAGTCATGTAATGAAGAACAACAATAAAAGCGTTGTTCCATTGCTTATTTACCATGTATTTGTAGAGACTTTGTCTCATTTGCATTTACTCCATATCCCTTCATTGATAATGTAATACCCCAGTTTATAAGTATATATTGTAATGGGTCTCTTAATAAGTATTTATTACAATTAATAAGTTTCTCTCTAAATAAACATTGATTATGATCGCATTATATTAAAATGCCTTGGTGTTCTGCGAAACACGTTCCAACCTGTTATACATATTATGCTGCTTACTTTGGAATTACATGTCTGTGTTTATATGAGCCAAATGATGAATAGGAATTTTGAAAAAATTAATATTTATTTCATAAAGAAATATAAGCCATGCATAAATAAAAAAAATAACTTATTTTAATTGAATACAAAGTGCCTTTCTACCCATCAATGAATCACTTACAAAAGAAAAATATGGCTTTTGTTTTTGATACTGACTTCACTTTTTCTCTGTGCAATGCATCAAGTTTGTTCTTAAGGACTGACTTGATTCTAGCAATGATTAAGTCCTTATCAAAAACAAAAGTCCAATATTCCATATGGAACAGAGCTGAATTCCACGGAAAAGCACATAAAAGTCTAAAATTCTGAAGTACATTATGTGTATGTCAAAGTTGTGAAAAATGTTCTACATGTTAATTAACTGACTGTATTTGATATTTCTTTGAAGGTAAAATTAGCTGCAGGAGGTAACGACTCATTCATCTCTGTGTATTCCACGGCTGTCAGAAGAAGTTGATAACTGCTTTTCTATAGACCTTAAAAAAACTAGCAGATGACAACAAAAACAAAGTGCTCATCAGAGATTAATGTGATATATACCTCGTACTTAGAGAACTAGTGGCTGTTGCCATAGATACAGCTAATGATATCAGATTTGTGATTTTACATTGCAACAACAGACTTCATGAGTACTAGTTCCTGTGAAAGAGATGGTCATAGTTGACTCAGTCCTGGAGCTAACAAGTGCTGGCTATCTCTGTTGATAACATACATCAAGTCATCACGGATGTTCATGAATCATGTCATGTTGATATGGAAATTGATTTGTTCATAGCTGCTGCCAAAGATGCCACTAGTTCAATCCATAAAACATATTTAAACATTTATGTGACCTTGCTTCATGTCCAAGGTGAGAATGATGGCTGTTGTCATAGGTACCATGTACAAGATGAGTTTGCTAAAAGTTGATGGCTGTTGTCAAAGATACCAACTTTGTCATACAATATGATTGATATGTCATATAATATAAAGAGCAAGAAATGAATTATTGTAAAACAAGAGTTACCAAAGATATACTTTGATGTGGTAATATGAAAGAAGTTGAAAGGTTAGATTCTGATAGATCCCTGTTACCAAGGAAACATGTTGGTATTCGAACATCAGAAACAGAAATTAACAGATATGTATTAAGATATGGCAAGACTGTGATGTTGGTAATGCTGTTCTTCTCTTCCAAAATATTCGTTAGATTAAAGGTTGTGAAATCTTATTAAATTAGTCCTACATAGGTACTAGTTTAAGATGAATAAATTGGTCTAGATTTATATAGTGGAAATAATATGGTCTTTATTAAACAAAACTATGTCAATGTATTTTATAACGAAGCCATCACAATATGATTTATTCCAGTAAAAATATTATATAAACAATTACGGAAGAAGTCTTTCAATTAAATTGTATATTAATTGTATAGTAAGGGGTTAAATTATGTGTACAATGTGTTTGCATGTATGAAATATTAGTGTGATTGATTGTTATTGTTGTTAATGTTTGAATTGTGATGATAATTTTGGAAATCTTGATTTTAATGAGAAATAAGAAAAAGGTTTCAAGGCTTAAATATTAAGAGTTGTCGTAAATGAATTTCATCATCTCAGATTTTTATATGTGAACACGATCCACAGACATGAATACCTCTTCGTTAGTTTAAAAATCAAAATACATTCATTTTGTACATGTACATGTAGGTTTGAATATTCTTTTCATTCAAGAAAAATCTTCAACTCCATTTACCTGTAGAATCAAAATGAGAAGCTGTCAACACTTGTTGTGTTTTATCTCTTTGTAAAAATTTCACATGTCATGAATCATTATTAGTCACAATGGTAAAGGAGAATAACACTTTAATAACGGCTTTAATGGATCTGGTTCCAAACAAGAAAAAAGATGGCAGTATGAACAAATAAAGGGATATGGAGTAAATGTTCATGTGACAAAATCCTATAATGCATGGTTAGATTAAGAAAATAGAACAACGCTTTTATTGTTGTTCTTCATCTTGAAGTCATCATGAGTACTTCAATAAAGAGCAAACACTCTTACCTCATAGTAAGTTCAAAAAGGCCACTAACACTGATTTGAGCGGAATTCACTCGCTAAATGTATGCACATTTTTTATCAACTCATCTGTATTCATTAAATCAGATTGAACCAAATTTGACAAGAATCATATGTAGAATATGTGGAAGATTAATAGGATCTTGCATAAGGTCAGATTAAAGATCGGGATATTTTTCATTAGTGTAAGAAATTTCGTCTTTTCTCAGGTTGAGCGTAGCGAAATGAGAGGAAACGACCTATAATTTCATGAGTGAAAGATATCCTGATCCTTAATTTTGACCGAATGCAAGTCTCCTATTTCTTCCATAAAACACGGATAGAAATGCCTGGAAACCTATTCTGTGTGAACAACATCATCGCCATTTGAGTGTACTTAACATTATGACGTCAGGTGTTTTATGATGTTTAGTCATGGTAACGATTGTTTTATCACAAAATAGACACTGTTCTCCATTTATCCATGTAAGATGAGGTCGCATGCATCGATCTTACATGAGCCATCTTACACTGTAAAGCACCGGAAGAATGATTCCACAAAAAACATGGCCAGAATTAAAGGTATTTGTTTAATATTTTATTTTATCGAAAACATTCTTATATCAAGTATAAAACTGTATAAGTAGTTTGAAGTTGAACCAGACTGCAAAGAAAAAAGAATAATGTAAATTTGCCCATCTTGTACAAACCAAAAAGTGCTACCAGCACAGAGCATAGATAACTATCAAAAACAATGAGAAATAATTCATACAGCATTTTTAAATGTAAGTTGTTTTATAGGTCAAAACAGTATGATAAAATCATGAAAAGATGATCATTTTTTTCTGTAAAGCTATGAATTACCAACTGAGTCAGATTACAAATGGACACAGACTTTGTTTAGCAGCAGTATCCTCCTTCTTATGGCCACAGATTTTGTGTAATAGCCATTTTCTTATCCAAATAATATCATTTGACCTAGTATTCTAGCTGTATATCCTAATAGTAACAGCCATTTACTTTGCATGCTAGTTATATTTTAAATTGTCAGCCATTTACATGGTGTGCAAGATGTATACCCCTACTACATGTATATGGCCACCCACTCTGTTATGTGCCCATTAATAGCTAATGCCACTGACTCTGTTTTGTTCATAACCTTGCTATTATTGGCCATTGACTTAGTATGCTAGCTTTATACACTCCAAACAATGGGCGCTGACTTTATAATGTAGTTGTCCACATTTAACAACTTTGAAAAATTGAATTTGTGTGATAGAAATGCACATTGTACTCTATTTAAATGGCCAATTACACTTTGTTCCCCCTACTAATGGACACTCTGTGCCAGTTGTATATCCACCTACTTATGGTCAGTGACCTGGTGTTTGCTGTATAAACCTCTACTGTGGCCAATATGCTTTGTATGCTAGATGTTTAGCCTCTTACAAATGGCCAATGGCTTCATGCACTAGCAGTACCCTCCTCCTAATGGGGTTTTACTTTTCATTATACATGTATATCCCTATTCTTTACTTTTGATATTGTAGTTTTGTCCCCCCCCACATCCTCCTTAAACCACTGACATTCTAGCTTTATCACCCCCTCACTAAGAGGTGCTATCTGTATGCCCTGCCACTAAAGGACACTTGATAAATACTACCGGACCTCTGACCTTAATATGATGCCAGAGTTATATATTTAAAAGTTTTTTGAATAGTAAAATATTTTACTATTTCAGATATTGTTCAGTACAGCAACCTGTTATCTCATCTGTGCTTTTAATTGTATCATGGTGCTCCCTGGTTATGCCGTCCCTCTTCAATGGTGGTCCCTCCCCTATTGCCAACCATTTTATTTTACTATTTCAGATATTGTTCAGTACAGCAACCTGTTATCTCATCTGTGCTTTTAATTGTATCATGGTGCTCCCTGGTTATGCCGTCCCTCTTCAATGGTGGTCCCTCCCCTATTGCCAACCATTTTTCAAAAAGTTACATAGTTTCTATTTAATTGATTCCCTTGATATATTGCCACCCTCACCCATTGCCAAAATTTTACCTGGTCCCAAAGGTGGTGATAAAGAGAGGTTGCACTGTGATGTTACTTATTATATTTTTAATAGGGTTCAATGGTTTTGTGATACTAATTAGCAAAACCCTCATTTATGATTGATACTTTATTAATATTACTATAATGCATCTAATTTATGACTTACCATTCTAAAGAATGTTCAGTTTTGCTTTACTACATCTTAGATATCATTGTTTCCGTTGATTAAAAAAAATGTAGTTAAATATTTTATAATCTATCAAATCTTAATTTTGTTTGTTTTGTTATAATCTCAAGAAGTCTTGTAAATTTAACTATCTATGGATTTGGGCATAATATAAAACCTATGAGTTTGAATCCAAATCAAATACATCTTTGAAAACCAAATATTTTTGAAAAATGTTCAGTGAAATCCGCTCAAGATTTTTTTGGTTACGTTTTTGGTATATTTACCATGTTTAAGTAAATGGGTTAATTGGTGAGTGATTGGTGTGAATAATATATAGTGCATTTTAATTGTATGTATTGCTAAATTAACGAGTTTTTAATATGTGGAATATGTATTATAGATATTAAGTTTGACATAAAAATGAAAAATAAAAGAAGAGAAAAAATGCTTTGCTTGTTTATTTTTACCTGCTAATGAAAGAATTGTGATTGTATTGCAGATTGAACTTCCTGTATGCCAGTGCAATGTTAAACTATATTGTTTATTCCCTTCCTGACTCTGTGAGCATTGTAGTTGCAGATTGGTATTTTTGTTTGCCAATACAGTGTAACTATATTGTTTGTTCTCTTCCTGACTTTGTGGGCATTGTAGTTTCCATCCATTCTCACGTTTGCCATCTTATTACAGGTAGTTTACATCTATTATACAATCCACACTTCAAAAAAGTAGGATTCCACCGGGGGTTCTAGAATAAAGGGGTTTCGTGTCGATATTTTACCATTTTTATCTCACCTGACCCAATGGGTCAGTGTGAGCTATTCTCATCACTTGGCGTCCGTCATCCGGCGTCTGTCCGTTAACTTTCCACTTTTTCATCTTCTCCCCTGAAACCACTGAAGCAAATTCAACCAAACTTTACAGGAATGATATACTAAAAGTCCTTAACAAAGATTGGTCATTTTGTTCTGATCCAATAAAAAACATGGCCGCCAGCACGAAACAAAGTTTAACATTGGACCTTAAGGGAAAATCACATTTTCATCTTCTCCTCTGAAACCACTGAAGCAAATTCAACCAAACTTTACAGGAATGATGTGCTTAAGGTTCTTTAAAAAGATTGCTCATTTCGTTCCATTCCGAAAAAAGACATGGCCACCAGGACCAAACTTACGTTTAACATTGGACCCTATGGAAAAATCACATTTTCATCTTCTCCTCTGATACCACTGGAGCAAATTTAACCAAACTTTACAGGAATGATGTACTAAAGGTCCTTTACAAAGAATGCTCATTGCTCATTTAGTTCCGATCAGACAGGAGAGCATGGACGCCAGTGCGGAACTTCAGTTTAACTTTGGACCCATGGGGAAAAAATCACATTTTCATCTTCTTTTCTGAAACCACAGAATCAAAATCAACCAAACTAAACAGGAATGATGTACTATAGGACCTTTACAATGATTGCTCATTTTGTTCCAATCGGACAAAAAACAGGGCCACCAGTGCAAAACATAGTAAACATAGTATATAATTAAACCTATGGGAAAATATCATTTTCATCTTCTCTGAAACCACTGAAGCAAATTCAACCAAACTTTACAGTACGGAAGGTGCTTTAAAACATTGCTCATTTCATTCCAATCTGACAAAAAACATGGCAGTCAGTGCATAACATAGTTTAACATTGGAGCCTATGAGAAAATCATATTTTTCATCATCTTCTCTGAAACTATTCAAGCAAATTTAAACTGTATTGGAATCGTGTATATATAACCTTTGCAAAGATAACTCATTATAATAGGATCAGACAAAAACATGGGTGCCAATGGAGAACCTGGCTAAACACCAGACCTCATTTGTAAAAAAAAAAATCATTTTTGTTCATCCATGGCATAGAAGCATTTTGTCAGGTGAGCGATACAGGCTCAGTCTCTGAGCCTCTAGTTGTCAATTTTACCTTAATTTAGCACATTTTTTTTTAATTCCAGAAGAAAGAGGGGGTCCAAGTGGGGACCGTCCAACCCTTGGAACCCTCCTAATGGATCTGCCCCTGTATTGACAAAAGTTTTTAAGTTTGATATACTAGCCAGCAGCTTACATGAGCTATGTAGGTATTTTAGATGTGCCTTATGAAGTAAGAAATTGTGGTAAAAAGCAGTCGGAAAGTATTATCTGCAGACCAAATATGGTTAGACATTTAAATAATTGGGTTTTAGACAATTCACAAAACTAACTAATTCCTTACAAACTTTTGATGGAATGTCATGGATGTACGAACTGGATCCTAAACCTGAAACTAGGACCTAAATCTTAGTAGTTTATTTTTAAAAAAAGAACAAACTGAAGCAGCATTAATAGACCTTCAATGATGCACATTATTTAACTGTCTATCTCTATATTATGGAAAAAGTTTATGATGTCTTGGTTTACTCCATTTAAAGTAGATTAAATGATATATTTGATAGCTATGAAACATTATTGGTAAAATATAATTATTTATCTTTCTGACTTATTTGCTGATAGGTTGTAGTTTCACGGGTATTTTAAAATCCCAACGGGAAGAAATTATCCCTTGCTGTTAACCAACAAATAAGGAGTTTGAACAGTCATGTAATGAAGAACAACAATAAAAGCGTTGTTCCATTGCTTATTTACCATGTATTTGTAGAGACTTTGTCTCATTTGCATTTACTCCATATCCCTTCATTGATAATGTAATACCCCAGTTTATAAGTATATATTGTAATGGGTCTCTTAATAAGTATTTATTACAATGAATAAGTTTCTCTCTAAATAAACATTGATTATGATCGCATTATATTAAAATGCCTTGGTGTTCTGCGAAACACGTTCCAACCTGTTATACATATTTTAGAATTCAGGTGTTTGTAACAGAATGACAAAGTTAAATAGTAGCACGAAAAAGGGGAAAATAAAGATAAAGCAAAACAAAATACAAGATGGAACATGTACAATTTATATCGAAGCAATCCTACAAATTTGGTTGAAAATACAATGCCATTTAGGAGGAGTTTTGATTATTTGAGACCTACCTTACACTCTATAACCTGAATGACAAGTCCTTTGATAATTTGGAAATCTTGGAATGAAATGAAAAAAATATGTAAAAAAGACAAAATATACGGTGCACATCTGCTATATACTGAAGCATAGTTACAAGTTTGTTGAAAAGTACCAAGGGCTAAGAAGGAATAGTTGGTGGTAATGAAGGCATACCCTAAGACTTTGATACAGGGCACAGTGTAATAGAAAATCCTCTGTTGTCTCCTCTATGCCACAGTTACATTTAAGTGATGTTTCTTTTCCTATGTGGTGTCCATATCTGTTAAGCTGTGGGCAATATTTAGTTCTCAATTGCATCAAAATTGTTGATATCTGTTTGGTCGGGAGGTCTAGCATATTGTTCTTCCCAACTGTTGATTTCAGCATGTATAGGTGTCTTCCATTGTCTGCAATGGTCCATTTTTGCCATTTTTCAATAACGGATTTCCTAGCTGCTAATTTGACATCTGATGTTGTGATTGTATGACTGACATTTGTAATTCCTTCTGCTTCTTTTGCACTTTCTTTTGCCAGTCTGTCTGCTTGGCGTGGTGTTCACTGTATTTACTACTTCTATGCCCTTTTGTCAAATTTTCAGAACAGCTTCCTTAATATCTTGGACGACTTCATGGTAGTTTGTGGAATTCCAATTGAGGTTAAATATTCCCACCGCTGTCTGACTATATGAAAAGATATTAAGGTGTTTGATGGCGTCAGAAGTAGTATGGATCAGTATGTACTCCACTGTTATTAGGATGGCAACTAATTCTCCCAGCAGAATAGACCCTCTGTACGATACTGGTCTTTCAGTGAAGGCTATAGCCGATGTTGTTATTAAGTCTTCGATAACCTTACTTTCTTTGATCTGTTCCTTGGTTCTATTTTTGAGTTACCTAGACGACTCCAATACTGTGGAGAACTTTGGCTATATCCTTAAATGTATGTAAATTCTGGTTCAATCATGCATACGTCGACTGTGGTAGCCTGTTGCATATCTTTGGCTTGGTTAATGGCTTTGCCTAGGGGTGACTCATATCTATCATATCCGTCTCTATTCTTGTACCCCTCTAGTTGTTGTTTAATGGCTTTTGATTGTATTTTATTAGTTCTCTTATGATTATTTCTTCAATTCAAGTCTATTGGAAGGATGTTGGCTTCAAGGGCTTCTCTACTTGCTGTACTTGGCATATCTAAACAAAGACATAGTCATTTCTTCTGATTTTTTCTTCTTTTTTCAGGTTTTGTTCTATGCTCATTTGCTAGATGGAACATCCATATTCTATCACTGATCTTACATCTATCACTGATCTTACAAGGGTAATATAGAGTTGAAGTAACTTCCTTGTATTGATCCTGGCTACTCCTTTTATCTCTCTTAACAGTGTCAATGCCCTTGAAGCTTTCCTTTCCACTATATCTATATGCTCCGCGAAGTTCAGCTTTTCATCTAGTGTTATTCCACGGATCTTTGGTGTTTTATTATACTTGATGTTCCTTTGTTTTTGTCTTCCTCGTCTTTGATAGTTTTTGAGAAAAGGCGTACTCTGTTTTACTCATGTTGATATTTATTCTCCACTTTTTGGTCCCTTTTATTACAGTTTCAAGGTCATTGATTTCTCTTTGATTTTTGTAATATTCTCTCCTGCATGCCATATTGTTGCATCATCTGCAAACTTACAATCATCTGCTGTGACCTGTTTAAAGATGTCGGATACGAAAATATTAAACAATGCAGGTGCAAGTACTGAGCCCTGTTGAAGTCCTATGTTTGATTCGAACAATTCCCTTAGATAGGTGCCAAGGATACATTTTGCTGTTCGTTCAGATAGGAATGACTGGATGCATCTCCACATATTTCCTGTTATTTCATGTCGTGGATTTTGACTAGTAAATTTTCTTTCCATACTGAATCAGGTGCTTTTTTTTTAATGTAGCCATAAGAGTGCTGGTATAATTATAAAGTTGTTACATATATCTTGAGTTAGTCTTATGACAGCATGTATTGTAGAGCGGTTCTTACGGAATCCTTCTTGTATAGGGTCTATTTTTCCATGTCCTTCTATAAAGCTCACAAGTCTGTCAAGGACTTTTCTCTCCGTGATTTTACAGATGACATTTGTTAGACTTGTCGGCCTATAAGAGTTTGCTGTGAATTAATAATCATCCTTTCCTGGTTTTCGATGAAATTTGATATTTGCTTCCTTCCATGTGTTTGATAGCTTTGCTTGTTGCCATGAAGAGTTTAATACTATTAGAAGTGCCTCTTTAAATAGTTCTCCTACATTTTTATATAATTCTGGGAATTGTGAGTCAGGTCCTGATGCTTTTCCTGCTTCTAGTCTATATATTGCTCCATCTAATTCTTGTAATGTTATATGTCTTGGTTTTGTTTGTATTTAGTTTCTGTCATTTCTTCTCTACTTTCTGTATGTTGTTTCATTATATCTTCATATTTATCATTTATTTCTTGTTGGATTTCTTGGTCAAAACTTCTTGGGTCAAGATAATTTCCCTGAAAGAATGTTTCTTGAAAAATCTTTGCTTACTCACGTTCATCAAAGTTTGCTTTGCCTTGATCACTTATTACTGATTTGTCTGTATTTTTATGCGAATAATCGAAAAAAGGGTGGTGCCATACGGACACAAGACTACGGATAGTGATCCTTATGTGTTGATTCTTCCTTGTTCAGGGGACACAATAAAATCTGTCTATTGCTCCTTGTTAAGAACAATTTAACTCGGCTCCATAGAGAGAAAGGGTTTTTTACCTTTAAAGGAAAATTCGCGATTTTTATATGTTAGCTAACTTTGTTTCTTGTGATGAAAAATGCATATATTTCAAGGTTTTTTTTGTTAAAAATTCGCAAAAAATAAAGAATACACTAACTTAAAATGTATAGTAATGAATAAACATGTTATTGGTGTCTCTTTCACTAAGGGCATGCTGAAAGAACCACCCACTAATCTTGCGGGAAAAAACTACCTTCTACAAAGTTTATGAAAACATATACTGTTGGTAAAATGGTATCCACTGATTACATTTAAAAATGTCTAGAGTTGGTAGACTTGTACTTTCACATTGTATGCATATAACTAAGCAATTTTAATGTTTTATTTTTTAATTTTACTAAAGCAGATTATTCCAGAGGGTACAACATCCATCCTGAGAATGTACTATCCACAGGCTTATTGTAAGCCCCATCAATAGTATCAGTTCCATGTGCCCTACGAATCCATACATGCTGACCTCTCTGTGCCTAAGGGATAAAAACAAAATAGAATTCCGTGTTACGTATACTTACTTTTTCTATTTCTCGTTCTAACATTAACGCCATTTAAATATGCACGAACTAATGCATAGTATGTTAATAACGTAGAATTGCTTGCTACAGTTCTGAGTCTATTTAATCTTGGCTAATAATTCGATCTGAGAGGGATGATTAATGGGAGATTCTTTACCCAAAATCCTGCTTTGCCGCATTGTTTAACAAACTGTCTTATTTAAAACTCGGACTTGCTCATTTTTTAGCAGTTTCCGAGTAACGCCTAACCTACCATTTCTTACGCGCACCTTTTCTATCAATACGACCTCACACTTAGTAAAAATACCCATATGTCACCCTGTTTGGTTACGTTTAGTTATGGACTGATTGAAAAAAAATCTTTTAACTAATTGACAAAGGCATTGTAATAGTTAGATTTGATCTCTAGTTTGGGAATATTTTTAACCATTGAGTATACTAAAGGAGTAGGAATTTATCTGCTGCAGATCATATTGGTGTAAACATATGGGATGCAGGCCAACTGGGGGGTTAGGAAATGGAGGAAATGTTTGGTAAAAATAGCTGGTACGCTCGTATTGATGCTGACAGGTTTTGATGCGTGGAAGTGCAAGGAATGCGATCCAGCCAATGGTCTACCGTGACTGATTCAAATGGTATATCCACGACTTATCAAAATGTGCACTCACATTGATCTAACATTTTACACAGTACATTTTACACTATACCTGGACAACAACAGTCTGAAGCGCTACCATAATCACCGTCTCCATCACTGGCGCCATCTGCATAGGAATAACCATACATTACATCGTTAATAACCAGTTCTGTTCCTATGTAATGGGCGGCTGTAACACCAATTGTCCATGTAAACACGTACATTCCAGTTACAGGAACACTAAATATGCCATCGTTTGCATTGTATGCAGATGATGTATCTGTAATAACCTTGAAAGTGAAAAAAATATCTGTCATGGAGGTTTCGCGACAAAAATAAATTAATTGGCTGTTCAGATACAGTGCCTTTGCTTATAAGACGGGTGTTTCTTGAAACAGTAAAACCATTATTGGGGTACAATATTATAACACATTGTGCAAACAAATACGTACAGCATACACTAGCACTGACACTTTTTTTTAAAAATAAACAAACACACCTACACTCTTACATGGAATCACAACAGAATATTTCTGAACTTTAACAAATACTTGCATTGTTATAAACTGTCTTAACTCTTTAGATGTATTGATCTATAAGTCACCGTTTTGACTCGGTCAGATATGATTATACTCCGTAGTGAAATTCTATTTGTTTTTGGTTAGACGATTCCTTATGTTGGTCGAAAGAAGAATAAATCCACGAAGGAAATCAGAGTGGCGGGACAAGTTCCGCCACTAAGTCTTGCTGAATCCTATTGCGTTATTATTGATATTCCAAACGGTCAGTTAGTTTTACTATCATCAATGCAGCAATATCTAAATTAAGGAAAATTTTGTTAAAAACTATTGAGTATCTCCCTCTTTCATAGCTCTGTCCTTAGCTGATTTTGGCTTTTCTGTTTAGATCTTATTGGTAATTGGTCTCTATCAGCTTTAACACATATTTCGGTTTATTGATATCAAATGTTTCGAATTGATCTGCACTGAAGAGACATAAGTTCGAAGCAACGGCAGAGTAGAATACCAAAGGAACAAGAGAGTGGTATTTACAAAAATTGAAGTTCAAAGACATGGCCAAAACGAGAACACAGGAAACAATGACGTTGGACAGCTACAAAGCACAGATATAAATTACACAACATTTAAAACCAAGGCACTCACAGTGTGAACTCTCGTGAAGCTGAGAGTGACATCAGGTGCTCCGGAAATGAGTATATGCAGAATCTAAAATTTCACAGTAACTTCGGTATTTTGTTATTTGTCTTCAAGTTAACTTCGTATAAGAAATTAATGTCGTATAATTCCAATTTGAATATTTAACTATCAAAAGAAAAATTATATGAAACTAAGAATTGACAAAAATTAGAGACGACGAACTTCTTATACCGTAACATTGCTGCCGGACACTCAGCGGTGCACCATAGAAACAGATTTGCACGCAATAACTTTTGAAATGCCTGTACCAAGTCGGGATCATCTCTGTAGACAATTTTTCTGGTGGCTTTCCACCTGCTATGTCTTTTTACCTCTTGTACTTTGGCTCTTTGTGGTTCTGTACGGTGATTTTGTTATTACCCCTATCGATTAATGTTCAAAGAATACGAATTAATAATTTTCACAATACTTTGACCAAATGTTTACATTTGATTAATTTCGTTACCATCAACGAAAAACAATTATTTTTCCAATATGTACCTTGTTAAATACAACAGTTTGATGATCACCAAGTCCTGATATCTCAGTTGTTAATCTTGTTGAAAATGCAGCATTTGAGAGAGTCAGCTGTCTTTTGTGTTCTGAATAAAAAATAGTGATATGTTAAAAATGTTAGAAGCTCTTATTTTCTTTGGCGTTTTATAGTTAGTTTGATGAATTATTTTGATAAATTAACTACTAAGGGCCAATTATATTGTATTCAAAAGGGTAGGTGTAGTTTATGTCATTATATAATCATGGAACAAAGAGTTCTTGAAGATTTGAAGTAATCTCCCGCGTGAACTCTGTGTACTGGTCTAGGGAAGTGTCATGTAGCGCACGATGAGGGAGGATTGTCATGTCATTCACCCCACGATAACAGGAATACTCCCCCGACTGTTTTCATGCGACCTCTGACTAGAAGAAAGCACCAGTAAGTAGTGATACAAGGCGTCAATGGATGGTGACTTCTTTGACGTATGCCTTAATTAAGCGTTCCTGAATATCATTCAAATTGTTTTTTGTGTGTGTTGTAAAACTTGGAACCTCTAAACGGTGGGTAGATATGAGAGCCATTTTTCCGACACTTTAGGCGACTACTAGTGGAGATAGACTCTCCCGATATAGATAATGATTGATTGTTTATATAAAACTTTAACACGTGATTTTCTTGATTTATACGACACTATTACAGAACTGCGTTCATATTATTGGCAGATATTGAAGTATTAAGATGGAACAAAGGAAAAAATACTCTTGCTTTGACTTCACTTCAGCCTAAAGTTTAACTTGTACAGAAATAAAAGGACTGCTCATTTAACCAAGACGATAAGTTGCGATGTATACAATGTATCTTTCAATAGACCAGACAATTACGCAAGGCATATGAAGCGTCACCAATAAACTCAATTTAAGAGGGAGTACTGTTAATGACTGCCAGTATAGAGATCTTAGATCCATGCAATTTTAAGACATTGAATTGTACTGTACAAACACGTGCCATAAATGCAGGGGGAATAACAAAGTTTGACCAAATGTAATTTTTTAGAAGTACATAGACGCAATCAAAGAGAGAGGTGGAATCAAATGACATTTATCCACGAAAGTGAAAATGAGCAGGAAAAGGGAGAAGAGATCGAGACAGCAGAACCACATTTTAGGCGTAAAAGCTATACAACCTTGAAACTCGAAGACGCCGACGAGGTTATGAAGGGGTTCATAAAAAAGATGCACAAATCATTTATCGAGTATCGACGACAAGGTAGTGGCTGGACAGTAGATAAGGTAGTGAGCGTTACCATACACACTACACGATACAGAACACTACGCGGATTGAGTTAAATAGTGGAGGTCGAAACACGCCATCATCAATGTAACAAACAAAGAAACAAATGATTTATGTGATCTGTACTAGCAGCTTGGATACTAAAAAAGGAGACATCTTCCCAATTCACATTACAAAGCATCGAAACGAGAAACATGTTAACCTTCCCATGATATCACATGATAAAAAATCCCACTATTGCTAAATCAAAGGGTTGAAAAGACTGCTTAGCGGTGAGAAATCAGACGAACAGACACAATTACTGTCCAAACTGTCTACATGGTTTCACAAAAGAACGATTTTGAATGGATAACGATAAATATTGCCAGACACATGGACCTCAGAAGATCAAATTGCCCACAGAAGAAGACAAATGGTTCTATTATAAGGATATTCGTAAACAGCTAAAAGGACCTTACGTTATTTATGCTGACTTCGAAACATTGCTACAACCCATTCAAGAACCAGAAAACAATCCAATAAAATCACCCAGTGTCAAAACTACAAAACTACGAAGCTTTTACCTAGTGGGTTTGCATACGAAGTGGTGGGCCTTACACCAAAAGCTTCCAAAACGCCTTTGGTTCAGATGAATTTTAAAGTATATTCAAGCACTGCTAATCCATGCAAATGAGTAGTAGCAATTAACAATCGTTTAAGAACGCTGCAAAATATATGTCATATCTCCCTCTTGCAAAGCTCTGTCCTTAGCTGATTTAGGTTTTCTATTTAGATCATATTTGGTAATTTGTTCTCTATCAGTTTTTAAACATCTTTGACTTAATGGTCTTCCAAACGTTTAGATTTTATCTGCACTGAAGAGACATAAGTTGTCGAAATGCGCAATTCACAGTAACTTCGGTATTTTGTTATTTGCTACCACTGGGTCAATGCCTCTGCTGGTGGACTGTTAGTCCCCGAGGGTATTCACCAGCCCAGTAGTCAGTACTTCGGTGCTGACCCGAAAACCGATTCTAATTTGAACCTTACAATATCTAATTTTTGTAAATTTTGTTGAAAACTAATCACTATCTCTCTCGCGCAAAGCTCTGTCCTTAGCTGATTTTGGTTTTCTATTTAGATCATATTTGGTCATTTGTTCTCTATCAGCTTTTAAACATCTTTGACTTAATGGTCTTCCAAACTTTTAGATTTTATCTGCACTGAAGAGACATAAGTTGTCGAAATGCGCATATGCAGAATCAAAATTCACAGTAACTTCGGTATTTTGTTATTTAGAACCAAGAATTGGGGGGTCCGCGTCAGAGACCATTGTCACGTGACTAGTCAATTTAGATGAGCTGCACACAACGAATGTAACATTAATTACAAATTTACTGGGCGTAATCCTTTTGTCTTCCACAATCTAGGAAGTTATGATAGCCACATCAGGCAGGCTATCGGCAAAGTCCAAGGGAGCAACTCAAATGCATGGAACAATATTTAAGCTTTTTTTCTTAGATGCATTTCATGTCATCGTCATTGAAGAAAATGGTTGAAACTTGGCAAAGGATGGATCCAGTTAATTTAACCATATGAAGAGTTAAGATTGATTTGATATTGAGAAAACAAGTGTACCAGTACGAATATTTTGATTCTGAGAACCAATTTGAAGTACTACTTCGCCTTTCATATTTTCGCCTTTTTTCATAGCCTTTAGAATTTTCGCCTTTCATAGCTTTTTACCTGGAGAAGGCTTAAAGAATGAAGATAATGCTCATGCAAAGACCGTCTGCAACAAATATTCAACTTAAAAAAATCTTTGACAGTACCATAATCTGTACTCCCTTATCAATTTGTTAGCATTAGCCGATGTTTTTGAAAAATTTAAAATGCATCTCTTTAAACTACTATGGATTAGACGCAGCCCATTTCTATACACCACCCGCTTTAGCATGGCAAGCCTCATTAAAAATAACTAGAATTCGACTAGAATTGTTAAATGAGATTGACATGCACTTGCTTAAAGAGAACGAAAATAAGAACAGGAATATCAATGATATTGATCGCTATGCGAATGCTAACAACAATTAAATATGTGCCTAACACGACCCCAGTCAAGCAAGTAGATGCAAATATGTGGGCTATGTCCCAAGCATTTCATGTTGATGGAATCAGATGGTTAGAAAACAAGGAGTTTTAAAGGCTAAACGTGCTTGAAATTTCTGACAATGATGAAAATTGCTATATCCTTGAGGTCGATCTAGATTATCCATACCAACTACACGATCATCATAATGATTATCCTCTTGCACGTGAAAAAGTCAAAGTCATAGCAGACATATTGTAACCTTATGCATCAACATCAACAGAAAAACTGGTACCAAACA
Source organism: Modiolus philippinarum (assembly GCA_002080025.1). Taxonomy (NCBI): domain Eukaryota; kingdom Metazoa; phylum Mollusca; class Bivalvia; order Mytilida; family Modiolidae; genus Modiolus; species Modiolus philippinarum. Next base: position 95,801 of record MJUU01034304.1, read on the forward strand.
TTAAATCAAAAGAAATTTAAAGCTGTACTTTTAACTTGGCATGAAGCTCACTTAAATTCAAAGCGTGATGTCCTTTAGGCAGACACCATGACTGAAACAGTATATTGATTTCAACACGAACAAAAGAAAGGAAGCCAAAATGACTTTGAAAGGGAATTCTTTAAATTGATGAACAACTCTTGTTTTTGGAAAGACTATGAAGAATCTGAGTTAAAGAATTGATATACTTTTAGTGAACAACCACTCAAAAACATAACAATTAACCAGTAAACCAACTTTCCATGCGTTCAAAATATTCAATGAAAATCTTGTTGCAGTACAATTGCTAAAACAGAACCTATCTATGTGGGTTTAGATTTATCTTAAACACATGGTGAATAAAAGGATATGGAGTAAATGCAAATGAGACAAAGTCTCTACAAATACATGGTAAAAAACAAGCAAAGGAACAACTCTTTTATTGTTGTTCTTCATCCTGAAGTCACCATGAGGCCTTCAACAATGAGCTTTGCTCATACCTCATAGTAAGTTCAAGACGGCCCCTAGCACCGGTGTAAGCGAATTCTTTGCTAATTGTCGAGCAACGCTACATCCATGTCTTCATTGGTCATGGGTGCGGGATTGTCAACAAACATCAATTAAACTGGCAAAGTGCTCTTACAATCACTGTCATCCTTTGCCCGATGATTTCCAGTACACTTATACGAAAACCAACTAGTAGTACTGTGGTACGCTGGGCCACAAATGAATACCCCCGCTTCCAAAGTGTAATACAATTCTTCACACAGTTGTCCAGACCAACTTTGAAATCGCCCCCACTCATACAAGCCAAGAAGACAGGAAGTGGTAATACAGCATTAGTTTAGTTATAGTTAAACATAAAAGAATCGGCAAAACAGGAAGTGCATGCACAACAGACCTATGAACGGCTTACAAATTACGACTTATTATTATAAAGCTCCAGTCCAAATTTGAAATCATTCCAACCTATGGAAGCCAAATAAACTGTGACGAAAAATTCTCATCCATAATGTGTTATAGTTAAACATATTGGCAAACAGGAAGTGGTAATACGGCAGACATCAAAATAGCTTACACGTTACAACTCATTATATAAAGCTCCAGACTAAATTTGAAATAATTCCCACCCATACAATTCAAGTAAACTGCGACGAACATTTCTCATCCATAGTGTGTTATAGTAAAACTTTAACATATCGGCAAACAGGAAGCAGCAATACGGCAGACCCGAAAATATCTTACACGTTACAACTCATCATAATCAAGCTTCTAATCAGATATGAAATAATTCCGACATATACAGGCTGAGAAAACTGTGAGGAAAATTTTTCATCCATAGTGTGTTATAGTAAAACTTCAACATATCGGCAAACAGGAAGTAGCAAAACGACAGACCCGAAAGTAGCTTAGACGTTACAACTCATCATAATCAAGCCTCTGACCAAATATGAAATAATTCCAACACATACAAGCTGACAAAACAGTGACGAAAATTTCTCATCCATTGTGTTATAGTAAAAATTAAACATATCGGCAAACAGAAAGTAGCAATATGACATACCCTAAAATAAATTACACGTTACAACTCATCATAATCAAGCTTCTGCCCAAATATGAAATCATTCCGAAGTATAGAAGCTGAGAAAACTGTGACGAAAATTTTTCATCCATAGTGTGTTATAGTAAAACTTCAACATATCGGCAAACAGGAAGTAGCAAAACGACAGACCCGAAAGTAGCATAGACGTTACAACTCATCATAATCAAGCTTCTGACCAAATATGAAATAATTCCAACATATACAAGCTGACAAAACAGTGACGAAAATTTCTCATCCATTGTGTTATAGTAAAAATTAAACATATCGGCAAACAGAAAGTAGCAACATGACATACCCTAAAATAAATTACACGTTACAACTCATCATAATCAAGCTTCTGCCCAAATATGGAATCATTCCGAAATATAGAAGCTGAGAAAACTGTGACGAAAATTTCTCATCCATAGTGTGTTATAGTAAAACTTCAACATATCTAGCAACATGACAGACCAAAAAATAGCTTTCACGTTACAACTCATCATAATCAAGCTTCTGACCAAATATGAAATCATTCCGACATATAGAAGCTGAGAAAATTGTGACGAAAATTTCTCATTCATAGTGTGTTATAGTAAAACTTCAACATATCAGCAAACAGGAAGTAGCAACACGACAGACCCGAAAATAGCTTACACGTTACAACTCATCATAATCAAGCTTCTTACAAAATATGAAATCATTCCAACATAAACAAGCTGAGAAAATTGTGACGAAAATTTCTCATTCATAGTGTGTTATAGTAAAACTTCAACATATCAGCAAACAGGAAGTAGCAACACGACAGACCCGAAAATAGCTTACACGTTACAACTAATCATTATCAAGCTTCTGATAAAATATGAAATCATTCCAACATATACAAGCTGAGAAAACTGACCAAAAATATGCGACGGACAGACGAACGGACGGACACGACCATCACTATATACCTGCCACTTTTTCAAAGCGGGGGTATAATAACAGGTCTAATGCACAACTGCTGTTTACCGATCCAGACTGTCTTTGCTATAGTGTCAAGACCGAAGGCATCTACGCAGATATGATTGAGTATAGACATCATTTTTGTTGTCAGCGTATGATGAACAATATCCATTACATCGTACAGTTAATACAAAGGTCCTCCGTAAGATGAAAGATCAGACCCCTGGGATACCAATCCAAGAATTTGTTGGCCTGATATCAAAAATGTATTCCGGGATATATGAGGACTACGGAAGACAGAGGAGAAGACGGCCGAAGGCATAAAGTAGTGTTATTTAAAATCATATCAAACATGATAATTATAAACAAACGTTGTTAAACAAGGAAATTAGCATTAGCAAAGAAAGAGAAAGAGGACGTTGAGACATTGTCCGAATGGATCAGGTCCATAAAGTCATTAATTGTAAATCGCATCCGGCGCCTAAAAAAAGTTATGAAATCCAGAAATCCCAGTATATTTAAAGATCCCATTGTAGAAAGAACTCTGTCCAACCTCCATGAAAATTACATCATTGTCCCTGCAGACAAAGCTTCTAACAACATACTGTTTGTGTGTAAGAAACACTATCTCGACTGTCTTGTGAAGGAGATAGGCATCGACAGTTCATCTGGAAACCCTACTTATACCCCTACTACAATATCGAGGGATGAAATTGTAAAAAATCACACTTCAGTGTTAGCATCATTTGGCATAAAAGCCAATGATGAAAACAATCAACTTCCTTACATCTACTGGGTACCTAAACTTCATAAGAATCCATACAAACAGAGATTCATTACCGGGTCTTCCAGATGCACCACTAAACCTCTTTCACAGCTCCTCACTACTTTGTTGACCGCAGTCAGAGATGGCCTGAAAAAATTACTGTAATAAAGCTTACTCCACAAGCGGTGTGAATCAAATGTGGATTCTCAAAAATTCAAAAGATCTCCTTGGACAGATTTCCTCAACCAGTCTTACCCATTGCCATAGCATTCAAACTTTTGACTTTTCTACACTTTATACAACCCTGCCACACAATAAACTGAAAACGGTAATTGCAGATTTAATACATCAATGTTTCTGCACAAAAAAATGGAGAACGCAGATACACCTATTTAGTTATAGGGAAAGACAAGACATCTTTTGTTAAGAACCACACCGATTCAAATAAGAAGTACACTGAGACTGACGTAATCAAAATGTTAGAATTTTTTATCGACAATATTTTTGTCGAATTTGGAGGTCGTGTTTTCCAACAGTCAATAGGGATTCCTATGGGAACAAACTGTGCGCCGCTTTTAGCTGACCTATTCCTTTACTCGTGCGAGGCCAAGTTTTTACAATGGCTTATTCAAAGAAAACAAAAACATTTAGCCCAGTCCTTCAATTTCAGCTTCCGCTACATAGACGATGTACTTTCTCTTAATAATCCTAAATTTAAGGATTATTTACATCAGATCTATCCAAATGAGCTTGAAATTAAAGAAACAACTGAAACACCTACTTCAGCTTCGTACCTAGATCTTTTATTGTATATTGACGAAGATGGACGTTTGAAATCTAAGCTATATGACAAGCGTGATAATTTTAATTTCCCCATTGTGAACTTTCCCTTTCTTAGCAGCAATATACCTACCTCTCCAGCCTATGGAGTACATTTCACAGTTGATTCGTTACTGTCGAGCTTGTAGTTTGTACAGTGATTTTTTGAACAGAGTAAAAACACTGTCCCAAAAGCTGCTTAGTCAGGGATTTGTTCAACCTTTGTTAGTTTCATCCCTCAAGAAATTCTATGGCCGTCTCCATAGCATCATTGAAAGATATGACGTGTCAGTATCCCAAATGAAAGTGGACATTTTCAGCTAGATTCGCGTCTTCCCGGATTTGACTACCAACTTTGACATTTTCCCGGATTTTGAATCACTCACAGTTTGACGGGTGCTGTTAACAGAGCAGGACATGCTTACCCTTCCGGAGCACCTGATGTCACTCTCAGTTTCACTGGAGTTCACACTGTGAGTGCCTTTGTTCTGAATGTTGTAATTTCTGGTTCTGTGCTTTGTATCTGTCTAACGTCATTGTTTTTGTGTCTAACGTCATTGTTTTCTGTGTTCTCGTTTTTGCCCTGTCTTTGGACTTCGATTTTTGTGAATTTCACCCCTTTGTTCCTTCGGTATTCTACTGCCGTTGTTTCTATGAATAAGGTACGATTGTATGAAAATCAGTTATATAGCGTACATATCAACAAACTTGGGCTAATTCTATTCGATGACAAAAGATATATGCTGCAAGAGTAGATAAGTAGCCTTGCCTATAGACACCGGAGAACATAAATATACCATCAGCCTTTGCTTAAGTCATTTCGCATTTGAACGTTGGACGACTTAGACGTATTTATGGAAGCTCTAAAAAATCTCTAATTGTGTAGAATACGGTCAACAAAATTCCAGAAGAGATGCAATGCTAAAACACAGAAGAGATAAAAGTGAATTAAGTCTAGCGTATCAACCGAGCATCCATGCGTATCCACCGAACAGCCATGCGACTCTCCGAACAGCCATGCATGTCCACCACAACATTTATAACAAACACCACAGACTATTCTACAACATCCATTTACAACCATTGTTTACAGAAATGCAGCAAAAACGTAGTATTTGGGCAAGGTTTACCTTACAATTTAAACGACTATTCATTCATCGACAGTAAATATCCGAGTTGACGATCTTATCAGAGATGCTACGTACCAACAACAATACAAATACAAAAATGTATTAGAAATTTTCGTTGATGGGAGTCGTCGTAAAAACATCAGCATAGCATGTATCAAGCAGAATGCCTTTTCCAAAGGCAAGGAGAATAGAACCATGAGTATCAACAGTCAATACCTGGTCTTATTTAAGAATCCACATGAAAAGTTGGACCTGTCTTTTTGCAAGACAAATGTATTCAAATGATTCGAAGAAGTTTATTTCCAAATACACAGAGGCCACTAGACGACCTTGTGGGTATCTTTTATAGATCTGAAGCAAAATACACCAGAAGATATATTAAAAACAGAAATATTTGGAAACGTTCCAGGTTCCAAAAGAATACGCTGCAGGACTTACTAAAGAACGGCAGTAAAATACCAAAGGCACAAAGCACAAGATTACATAAATCACAGTCCAGAGACAAGGCAAAAGCAAGAACGCCAGAAGACGGAAGACAAAAGACATAACATGCTCACAAAACACATAAACACTACATATACAACACAAAAAACTAAAGCACTAACAGTGTGAATTCTCAAAAAACAGAGTGACATCAGGTACTCCGGAAGGGTATGCATGTCTTGCCCTGTGTACAGCACCCGTCACACGTCAGTGAGGCATATGTTTTAAAAAATTTGTTAGGTTACTGGTTGGTTATTGTCATTGTCTAACCCTCATACAAAACCAATTGAGAACCATGGTACATGTAACTTCTCTAACCCACAAACAGTACCAAGGGGAAATTTTGAAAAGCTTTGTAATCGTTTTAGTATTCAAACATGGACAAGGAAAATCGGTACCACAAACATTACTGAAGAAGACAAAACTAACACAAAAACTAAAGCACTGTCGGTGTAAACTCCAATAAAAACAGAGGGCTACATCAGGTTGTCCGGAAGGGTAAGCATGTCTTGCTGTGTATACAGCACCCGTCACACTGGTAAAATTCGTTTCATCTTTACCCGGTCTAGGACGACCACCCGGTAAGTGAACAGAAACGAACGAATCGGTATAAAAAAATGACGGACATGGTCTTGAAGCTGTTGCGTATTCTACAATGGACATTTTGGGAGGACGAGCTTTCTTCATTTCTATACACTAAACAAATTATCTTATTATCATATAATTAAATAATGTTGTATTGTCCTCTTATTCGGACAATTATGTTGGGGAGGGGCAATTTACCCACTAATTATCAACTAATCTATTAAGGACTAATTACTTACTTTCATTTTCATTTTTTCTAGTTATATTCAGTTACGAAAGCTGCTACAGCATTAAAACTTGTTTTATTCAAAAACTATATTATGGCATTTCCATATGCGCCGACATTTGTTGTAAATTTCAAGTTTGCTGTGTTAATATGCTCATATTGTATTTTGTTTCATCACATATGTTTGTCTAGATGTTAAATTCTCAAAGTAGATTCACCATAATAACCTAAACAAATAATAATCACTCTTGTTGCATTTAATTTCATTCTCATTAAATTTTATCCGCCATCTTTAAACCGAATGCGCCGATCATTTCAAAACGGTCTAAAAGGGTTAACCCGGGCGAACTCAAAATTAGAAACGAATGCAAAACCGAATAGACCGGAAGCAAACGGTCTAACCCGGGCAAGAGAAACGAACCGCCCCACTGTCAGTGGGTCAATCCAGGGTAAAGTCAAAACCGGAAACGCATATCCGGGAAGACGTGAATTTAGTTCAAAATGTCAGTTTTCATTTGTGACACTGACATTTCATATCCATCTATGATGTCGTGGTCACAGCCGTAGAATTTCTGAAAGGGCGAAAGTAACAACGGCTGAACATGTCTCTGACTCAGCAATTTTTGTGACAGTGTTTTTGCTCTTTCAACAAAGTCACTGTATGAACTGCATGCTCTACAGTAACGAATTAATTGTGAAATATACAATCCATGTGCTGAGGAGGTAAGTATATTGCTACAGAGAAAGGGAGAGTTCACAATTGGAATGTCAAAATTATCACGTTTGCCATATAACCTAGATTTCAGGCTTCCATGTTCGTCAATGTATAACGATAATAGCCACTTTTTTCATTGACTATTGTATAATTAAAAATAAATTCTGAGTGCCAACGAAATGTGCAAGCAGTAAGGAGGCAAGATAATTGCTATACCAAAATTACGACATGGTGAATGTATTCAGGTCACGCACAGCTAGATCGAGACTTTACCAATTGTGACCAGCAAATTGTCGCCTTACTTAGCATTTGAATTCTCTGGTTTCATATTGACAGCATGGATGCACAAACAATGTGCCAGACATGTTCTTTTATACAGCAGGGGAGCATAAATTCCACATTCCCTATATGTCTGATGATACAATATTTTTAAAATTAACGAGAAAGCCTGAATCTGGGACAAAATATTATTAAGCTGTAAACGGATCAATTGACGCTTATTACATGAAGACCTTGGCGTCCGTTAAACACTTAAGATGGAAATTCCTAACCTTTGTGACTATTCGACAAACTACAGCTTCTGTTTTCCAGTCTGTTCATCCTTTGGGTCATTCTCTGAAGTTGTGTAGTAAGGTCTGCATTTTGGCTTTCTAATATAAAAACCACTTCTTCGAATTTTTGTTGGAGTAAACGAAACTCTTGAAGCGATACTGACTCGTCTCCATTCGCAGAAGAATACTTAAGAAATACGAAAAAGAAACTCCACAACACCCAAACAAATTGCATTATGAAATTCAATATGATAAGATGTATGTTAAATCAACAGCTGTTTGCTCTCCCAACTATACATGTCTTCTTTGAACAAGAAACATAATGGTAATTTGATTATACTAGTAGATACTTTTAATTATCTATTTATACACTTTCGATTAGTTATTGACACATTTTGGATTAACCATTAACACACTTTTGTGTAGATATTTCTCGAGAGATATTTCCACACTTTTGAGTAGCAATTTATTGTAAACAATATTTTATTAGAAATAGTAATGACGTAAACATACGAACATGCAATAAGAATTGGAAAACAAGATAGTATAATAAATGTAAATTCCTCTCCACTCGATTTTTGGCAGCTAAGCTACTTATTTTAACACTCATGGTTGGGTATTTACAAACTTTTGAATAGCTATATTTCCCCTTTTTGATTTAAATAGCTATTTTCATACTTTGATTAGCTAATCATGCAATTTTTGTTAGCTATTTATCCGTTTTTGGTGAGTTATTTACATATTTTTGAATAACCATTTAGGTACTTTTAATTAGCTATTCACACAATTTTGATTCTTTGGTTAGCTATTTACACACCTTTGATTAGCTATTCACACAATTTCTGTTAGCTGCTTACACACTTTAAGTTAACTTTTTAAATACTAGTACTTATGATTAGCTAATTGTCCGTCTTTGATTTGATTGGCTATTTACACAACTTTGATTAGCTAGATTGATCTACTTAATTTGATGAGCTGTATTTACAAACTTCTTATTTGCACACTTTTTGATTAGCTATTTACATACTTTTGGTCGGCTATTTACACACTTTTGGTTGGCTTTTTACACACTTGAAGGTTGGCTATTAACACACTTCTGGTAAGCTATTAATTAACATACTTTTGATAAAATATTTACACAGTTTTGATTAGCTATTCACACATTTTTCAGTAGCTATTTATTCACTTTTCATTAGCTATTTGCACAATTTTTGCTAGCTATGTACACTCTTTTGATTAACTTTTAACATTTTACGAAAGGATATGGAGTAAATGAACATGACACCATAATACATGTGTTAACTCCTTTTTTAGCTATTCACACTTTTCTGCTTAGTTATTTACATTCTTTTGATACTCTTTTGGTTAGTTTCCACATTTTCTATTATATATTTACATGCTTTTGATTAGTTATTAACATACTTTTGATAAGATACTTACACACTTTTGTCTAGCTACTTACACACTTATGGCTAGCTATTTACATACTTTTGGTAAGTTATTTACACTTTTTTGATAAGCTTTTCAAACACTTGTTTAGATATTTACACACTTTTGATTAGTTATTTACGCAAATTTGATAAGCTATTTATACACCTCTGGTTAGCTATTTACAAACTTTTGATTAACTTTTTACACACTTTTGGAATCTTATTGACTTGTTAAATCGGCTTATGTCGACTTGGCTTACTTAGAACTAAGTTAGCTATGTTATATTAACCATTAGAACACGGTTAGCAACGAACTAGAACATCTAACAAATGCCGATTCCAATATTGAAAGACCTATCTAATTTTCTGTTGTGATTTGCGAGAGAGATAAACCACATATATATAATCTAAGTAATGTTGCATTTTGGCAAGTACAAAAAAACAAATGAATGGTGAAAGAAGCTGCCAATGATCACCAAATGAGGTAAAATATAATAGGTTACACGGATAAAAATCTGAAATATTGAGTAAATAAGATACATCGACAAAAGAATACAAAAGATCAACACTGCGTAACACTGCCAATTTAAAGTCCAGTTTTGTCATATTTGGCGTTTATCAGTTTGATCTACCCCCAAAAACGAACTGTCAAACCATGGTGACGACCATAGAATTTCTATAATGACAACTGCAACAGTGATTGAACATAACTTTGGTGTGTCAGTTTTTGAGATAATAATTTCGCATTGTTGACAAAATCGACGCATAAACTATAGGCACGACAACAGAAAATGAGTTGAAAATGCCAGAGATGTTGGAATATTACTGCTCAAAAACGGGAAATTCACTATTGGAAAGTCGAAATAATCATTCTTGTCGTAAAGTTTTGTTTTCAAACTTCCAGAATTGTTATCAAGTTGAGATTTGAATTTTCTCTTATCCGTATTGTAATTGATTAATTTTGCCTATGCATCAATGTAGAGGAAAAATATAGAGGAATATATTTTCTGCCTGTTGTTTTGTTATCATGATAACTGTAAGATATTTTTGGGAGGGGCTAAAAAATGAAATTTTTTTTGTGTATGAGATGATGTCTAAATGATTTTTTTTATAACATACCAAATTAAAACTTGTTCAGATATTTAGTATTGACATGATTTCCAAGTTGATACTATAACCAGCAGTTAAAAGACACAATGATTTATAAAGGCATACACCCTATATAGAAAGAAGGAAAATTCTAAGCAGTCAAAGAGTTTAGATTATCCCAAAACCGAAAATGTTTGTTTGGTATCTGAGTGATTGGCTGTCAGATATTTAGCTGTGATGAGAGAACTGTGCAGATAACCTTTATATTTAAAAGTCTTGCTAAATTTTAATTGGTTTAATATTGAAACGATTTACTAACTTAGAAAACTGTTCAGCAGCTGAAGCGTTAAAGGTATCAATAAAAAAATAATAATAAAATAAGCCGAATACTGGTTTCACAGTACTAAAGACATGTTTTATTAGTTTGGCTTAAATAAACATAAAGTTCCTACCCTGAAAGTTACAATGAAAAAAAAATTACATATAAAACTAGAGGAAATGTATTCCAAACGAATACTATATCTCCCCGTCCTGACATAATTTGTTCCAGGGGTCATGCTTATAATGATCTATAATACTAAATTATTGACCCGGCCTGACTACCCTCACAGATAATTTTTCCTAATTGTAAAAGTTTGAGTTACCATTGTCAGCTGAGAGTAGATTAAGTGATACATATTTTTTATGTGCTTTATTTTACTGTCTTTACATGTTTAATATATATAACATATCTGGTCAAATTATTTTTATGAAATTAAGGTATCAATTTCATAAATACCATCTAGTAGTATTATCTCTGATTAAAGTGTCGTATGAAGCAATGACGATAAAAATGTTTAGGTGTAACTATTAACTAACAACTTCAATTAAGATAAGAAATAAATAATTTCCCGTTAAATCGGTATGATGAGTGGAGGTTGGGAATACATTGTATATGAGTATGACGATATTCCAAATGTCTGTAATTGTAGTAGGTTTATCATGAATTGGAACTAATTTTGAATTTATCAGACTTTTTCAAATTAGGACACTAACATGTTGTATTTGTTAGAAACATTAGTACAGGTATGTTTTTTTTTTATATAAATTAACTAAGCTGTGCACAACACAACTTTCATTCGTCTGTTCACTAGATTTTATTCGTCTGTTGGTTTTTAAATTTTACCTGTTTAGGCTTTTATCAGTACAAATACTATTTTTAGTATCAATTTTAATTAGCAAATATCTCATTAACAGTTTGACTAATTAACACATAAAAGTACATGGACATAGATCAAATAGAAACTGATATATCCTGAAAATTTGGACATCGTGAGTGCAGTGGTTTTTGCAAACAAGCGAACACAACCCACGAGTAAAAACAATATATCTCCCACCTCTCTGAGGCGGGGAGACAGTAATTGACACTTAATAACCAAATTTCGGAAAAGTTCACATAACCCTTAAAAGAACACTGGGGAGACTGCATTGACAAAGAGATCATTTTCTTTGCCTGTAAATATTCTAAATAATGAGAGACAAAACATTTGTCTATCATTGAAAATAAATATAAAAACCTAGAGTTCAAAGTTTATATGATTAATGTCTTCAGAAGACAAATTGGCCAGTACAAAGTGAATGGCAAGATAAGCCACCAAAGGAGGTTACATTGAATGAATGAGTATGGCAAATTGATATTTCAAAATTGATTTTTGATTCCACAAGGTCAAATTTTGTTTCCAGTTGTGTTTTCAATGGAACACTTTAATAAATACATTTTGGTCAACATATTTTCTGTAGCAAAAATTCGGTTATTGAAATGAAGAAAATGACAAGCCTTGTACAATACGGGAAATTCTCTATGGATTGAGAGCATATGTTTGTTAACAAAGCAAAAGAAGAGCGCTGTGCCAGACTGGAATAATAAAAATTGAATTGCGTATTATCATGACAAGTATAGGATAAGATTAAGAATATTTATTTTCACTAGCGCCAAGATAAGACTTTCTTTTTACAAAATCGACCGTTCATGGAAGATGAAAATGTATCAATATATCTGAATCTCATACTTTGATCTGAGTACCTTTCAGTGCCAAAAAGAACAAATTATAACAGTATTCATAAACTATCACTGACGAATCCAGAACTGCAAATCACTCAAACGATTTGGGGCAGTCATGTAGGAATATCCAAATGAAAAAAATCTATATTGTAATGGATCACGTCACTATTCCCATTAAGCATTTTTTCTTTCTTAATTTATTAATATTTTTTATTTTTGCTGTATATTTAAAACATCTAGTAATTGAATAAAATAAAGACAGATATTTAAAGTGTTTAATCAATATAAGGTAATTAGTGCTTAGACCTTGCAGTACATCTTGAAAGGACAGGTAACTGATCTTAGCATTACTGGGCCTTCTACAAATCTTATAATGGAAGCATATACTATTGTTAACGTAATATCAACATATTTTATTTTAAATATCAATAGAATCAAAAGACAATATACACTTCCCAGTCCGAAAAGTCATTGTGTGAAATCATCTCCCTTCTAAACATGCTAATGAGGTGGGCGTCTACTTCATCAGCCATATTTTAGAAACACGCCGTCTGTTGATGGTCCATAGTAACGGCTAGATATTAAGCTTGTTCGGGTATATAAATCACAAAGGAACGATGCATTAGTAAAACAAAAACATTTACAAAATAAAAAGTTAACAATTGGTCTGCTATTGCACGTTAAATTGTTTATAGTTGATGTCAAATGTCCACTACGACCACACAAAAATTAACCTGGCGACAATAAAATATTATTAAAAGGCAAAAAATTACCGGGGCGGACACAATTTCTGTATTAAAAGATAGCCAAAGGATTAATCTTGAAGGGAAAATATGAAATAATTGATTTCAAAGATGTATATTTTCAAGATCCAAAATGATATCCCGTAACCAAGGAATAAGTGAGGGTGGTATTTTCCATTGTGTTCATTATTTGGCGGTAAATGTTATTTATAAACACCGCCGAGGCACTCACAGGGATCAATGTACCCCATTATGGTAAAATTATACGAAATTAACGGGAATGTTTCTAGATTTCTGTATCTAAATATTTACTTGGAGCCGTAGTAGAATGTTTACTGTTCCATTTAATACATTAAAACAAACTATAGACAAAAATCAAATTACGATTACCTGAATGGGCCTCTGACTCGTAAGTTGTAATCATGACGTATGTAGGTAAATTCGATTTCATTTCTAAAAATAGAGCCAGTATTGTGGCAGAATACACTAACTTTGGGGTTTTATTCTGGGTAAATGCGTGGAAGGGCGGAAATGGAAATTTGCACACGTATTTATCAATTCTTTATGAATCAGTATGCCAATTTTGGAGAAAATCCGGAGATGTATATTTAATTCATCCAGAATTATAGACACCGAATTCAGTCCACTTAAACCGCAATTTACTAACTAATTACAAACTTTACAATCAAACGGCGAACATTTACATTATTTCTATACCTTAATGAAATACATGATTTAAAAAATCATTCAATTTTCCTGTTAGAAACAACTTTTTGGAATCTGTAACTACGGAAAACAATCTGAGTAGACCTTTTTTGTTTCGTTTAATGAAGAGTTCCATTTCTTTTGTTAAAAACTAATCACTTATCGGCCTGTTCCATGTATGTACATGTATATAAAATTTGTTTTTTATTTTACTTTTTGATTTTATTAAAGTAGATTACTCGAGAGGGTACAACATCCATCCTGAAAATGTACTATCCAAAGGCTTGTTGTTAAGCCCATCAATACCACCAGATCCATGTTCTCTACGAATCCATACATGCTGACCTTTCTGTACCTAAAGCATGAAAAAAATGAAGAATCATTAGGCTATGGATGGAAAAACCCACTTCCCTATCCCACACTTTTCGAGTCCACTGACATTCCCACTTTTGAAATAAAATATGTTTACATCAGCATAATCTGTACGCCAAGGTGGAACAAGCACCCTTTTTCAGACCTACCCTAAGAATGTTTTTGAAACTTTTGTTTTTCTCAAAAAGATATCAGAATGTTCACTTTTACCCTTCATCTATATAAAATAAATATATAATGATAGCCTACAGTGTAGACTTTGCCTGGGACTAACCGATTCAATAAGTATATCTTTTGTCAGCTTCTGTGTGAAATAAAACACAATGTCATCAAATGTGGACGGAAACATCAAAATATTATATACATTCATACACAATGTAGCTTTTTGTCATCTTTTTACAAAGGAACTGCCTCTTATTGATATAGAAGCAAAAATAAATCAGTCACAACATCACTGCATTTGATTGGTCAAGAAGTTCAGGTAGGGACACATTTATTGAATCGACCCTATCTTTTATAAGTTCATGTTTCTTGATCATATACTCCATCACCGGACAATATTCTGCATTTAGTAACATATATCTGTTACAGTAAAAGTGTATAATTAGGAATTATACATAATTACTAAAAATTTCAGTAGATATATATAATTACTAGCACGTTTAGAAATTATACATAATTACTGAATTTTTCAGGAATTATGCATAATTACTGAAATATTAAGCAGGAATTATGTATAATAACTGAAATGTTATTAAAAGGGCATTTTGAAACTTTTATGTGTAATTTGATATATATTCAATGGTGTAAAATAACATATTACATTTATTTACATCAACAAATTAAGATATAAAACATTGTATTTCACGGGATCATCTCATTTCAAAACTAGCTTGGAGCACTTGCTATTAATACATCTTTTCCACTTACATATCTTTTGTTTCCCATTCAAAGAATCTGTCTTGTGAATCAGCTATTACGACTTGTCTAAAAAAATTGCATTAACTTGTATTCTCTGGATGGTCATTTTGACAACTTGTGTCTCTTCATTGTAGATACTATCAACCATTACAGTCCTGATTTCTATTGTCTAAAACATGCTATTCCTATATCACAGTAATTTTAACAAGAAGAACAAGGCGTTTTGGTTATCAAATCAAGGAGGAATGTATTTTTGTAGAAACGCTTTATGTAAGCAGTCTGGCAACCTGTAATGTAACTAAAGAAATGAATAAAAACAAAATGAGGATTAACATTTTGTGGCATATGTCTAAGCATACACTGTCTGAATAGAATGAATTTGTAAATAAATAAAAAATACCGAAGTTACTGTTAATTTATTTTCTGAATGCACATCTCGACACTGAACTGCAGATCAAACCAAAATATTTGGAAGTCCATTAACCGAAAAACGTGTAAAAGCTGATAGAGAACAAAAAACCAAAATGATCTAAATGGAAAAGCAAAAATTCAGCTAGGGACAGTGCTATGCATGAGGGAGATAGTCCTTAGTTTAAAACAAATTTTGTAAAGGAGTATGTACGGTAAGGGGTATATTTGGCCCCTAAAATTAAGACCCTTATATTTCATAAAATCATGTCTGAAAATACAATTCAATATCCGTATATAATGAACATTGACAGGTTTTGCCCAAGACTTTTTGTTTGCAGATAAATATGAACTCCAAAATTCGACAAAATATAAGCATTTTCACAAAAGTGGACTAAAATGACCAAAATCTTACATATTTCAGTACAGGAAACATAGAGCGCACGCCTGTGCCAATGACTGAGATTTTTGCATGAAAAGGTGGCATTTTTATACGACAGCTTATTCGTGCCAAGTAGAAGGAAAAAAATATAATAAAAATCGTTAAAACGATTTTAAAAATCGTTTATACGGTTTTTTAGAATCGTTTGTACGATTTTAAAATCGTTATAACAATTTTTGAAATCGTTTGTACGATTTTAAAATCGTCAGAACGATTTTTAAAATCGTTTCTACGATTTTTTTATTTCGTTTGTACGATTAAAAAATTGTTTGTACGATTTTAAAAACCGTTTAAACGATTTTTATAAAGTCGTTTGTACGATTTTTAATTCATTTGTACGATTTTAAAATCGTTTGCACTATTTTTCAAAATCGTTTGTACGTTTTTTTTAAAATCGTTTGTACGTTTTTTAAAACCTTTTAAACGGTTATAAAAATCGTTTGTACGATTTTTAAAAATAGCTATTACAATTGTATGGAGGCTTATTTATGACATTTCTGCATTGGGGAAGATAAGTAGCTGCCCAGATAATGATATCCGTGTACAGACATAACAATTTCTAGGGAGAATGATTAAAAGTGCATGTACTCTCGCTTACTGGCAAGTCCCATAAGCAAGATTACACACATGGATTGAATAGAGACAATGTTCGGTAACGAGTGAAGGTTCGAAATCGAAAGACAAATATTACATTTCTAGGTCATACGATTACACTATTTCTAGCCTGAATTCAAGAAGCCAGGGAGTCGAAACGTAGCAGTTGTTCTAATTATTTCTCAAGGAAGAATTCGCATATGTCCCACCGGTCAAGTCGTGCAGACGTTCTCTGTTGTATGGACGAAAACCGATAAGTTGAAGAGTTAAAATATCTAAAATTTAGAAATCCTGTAAACTTTGGTTTCCACTCACTTAAATCTCTCTCCTAGGTGATTAAGGCATTACTTTTTGTTCTTTTAGTTATTCGTTCATATCTTTGATGTCATATATTTTTGATTGTTTTTTGGTCTTGAAAATATATGATTTTGCATTCACTGGTGAAATATTATATGTCAAAATGGCCATCTGCAGGACTAACATTTTCTGCGATTTAGGTATCACTGGCGCATCCAGCCTTCGAAAAAAGGGGTTCTGAAGGGGTTCCAGAAAAAGAGCGTTCAAGTCGACTTTTTTTGCAATTTTGCCATTTTCTTCTTAAATTCTGCACGAAATTTAAAGAAAGTTTAAGAAAAGGGGATCGAACCCTGGAACCCCATCTGTTTGATCTGCTTGCTATATTGTTCGTGTCTGTATGTGTGTGTGTTTGTTTGTTTTTGGTTCAAGATGGCCGCCACTGTAGATCTTAGTTATAAAGCATTAGACTTTACGGAAAAATGTTGTAATTTCTTTCTCTTGGAAACTATTTCAGTAGTATAGAGGAGGTTTTCATTTATTTTTTGTTTATCCGTTTATGGATCCGTTGCCATAGGAACATGAAGTGTTCATAACACGGAGTGTTGTCGAAGTAATGGTACTTGCCTTGATACCTGCGACAATCCTCGATTTACCGTATTGATTGGGGGTCAGGTCCGCATTAATAGTTACCCAGCCATTGAAACGTCCACTGGTCGTTGTTTCAGTTGTACGGGCCATCCAGTGTAAGATTCTAGCCTGACTGATTCATTGGCATACTCTATGTAATTTGCACAAGTAATGTCCGGTCTTTCCTTGGGAGTTCTCGGTATAAGTCCGTGTTATTGTAAACATTCTTGCATGACGGGACATTATGGAAAATGTTTATGGTGTTCCAAGTGTACCACGTCTTCAACTCTCCAGTCAACCGATACTCTACCATAGTGTGTGCATTGACAACTGCCTTCTATACAAATATAATACAAACTAGAAATACTGTCCTCTGCTGGACCACAAATGAATATAACCCCTCCCCCGTTCCCTAAGTGTAATAAATTTCTTTTAACAGTTGTCTAGACCAAATTTGAATGCATGTCATATAAGCTAGGTAAAGTGTGAAGAAACTTTCTACTCCATAGTGGATTATATCTCGGCAAACAGGAAGTAGTAATACAGACCTAAAAATGGCTTACACGTTACAACTCATCAGACATAGTTAGTTATAGTTAAAAATCAGAGAATCGGCAAACTGGAGGTGAAAGCACAACAGTCCTGTAAATGAATTACAAGTTGCAACCCAATCTAATAAAGCCCGAGACAAAGTTTCAAATTATTCCAACTAATAGAAGCCAAACTGTGAAGAAAAGTTTTCATTAAAAGTGGATTATGGTAAAACTTAAAACATATCCGCAAACCTGAAAATGTCGTACACGTTACAATATGTCATAATCAAGCTTCAGACCAAATATGAATTCATTCCAATATATATATTACGGACGGACGGACACCCTCATCAGTATATACCCACCGCTGTGTGTGTGTGTCTGTGTGTGTGTGTGTGTGTTTTCACCGTGATGAAGCTCCAGACTAAATTTCAAGTCATTCCCACTCATACAAGCGAAGTAAACTGCGACGAAAATTTCTCATTCATACATTGTAATGAGTGATGGTAAAACTTCGACATATCGGCAAACAGAAAGTAGTAAAACAGTAGACCTGAAAATAGCTTACACTTCACAACTCATCATAAATAAGCATCAAACCAATTATGAAATCATTCCAACATATACTTGCTGAGAAAATTGAGACAAAAAATCTGTGACGGACAGACAAACGAACGGACGGATGGACAGACAGACAGACGGACACCCCATCACTATGTACCCACCGCTTTTTCAAGCGGGGTTATAATAATCATTACCAAGGATTGTACTGCATTTGAAGTCCAGGTTTTAAATGTATCTGGGCTTACATCAAAATTTTCTCCCGCTCCATCGGGCTTTCGTAAATGCAGTCCATCTTTATTCAATGCAGTCGGTCTCTAACATTACTTACTGATGCGAAACTTTCTGTGCATTCTAATTCCCACTTCTAACCACAGCTAGTCAGTAGAATGGCAGTCTGGCGACTGAAAGACACGGTCGTTTAAAATTTCTCTGAAACTGCTGGGCAAATTGTAACCAAATTTGGTCTGAATCATCACCAGGGTATGCAGTTTCAAAATTGTGTTCGATTATTCCGTTGATCAAACAACATGGCCGCTGTTACTATAGACAGAACATAAGAGGGGGCGGACAAGGTTAAGGGAGACCGGGAGAAAGAAGAAATGAGTCTGGAGAAAAGAGGGGCGGGAGAACGGAGAAAAGGGGCGGGAGAAAGGAGAAAAGGAGCGAGAGAAAGGAGAAAAGAAAATTAAAGGTAGACCGGGAGAAAGGGGGCTGGAGACAAGAAAGAATGGACGGGAAAAATGAGATAAAGGACCAGAAAAGGGAGCAAGGGGTCGGGAGAAAAAAGAAAGACACCCCTGTCTTCCCCTCACATAAGGGTAAATTGCTGTTTTTTTTCTCAAATAATTGGAAAAGCGTTATAGATATAGAAAAAAAAACATTTTGACTTATTTCTCAAAACCGATATGAGATAGAGGTAAGGTTTCAATAGCAAAAGTTTAGAACCACAATTTCTACATATGTCTGACATCTTCGCATCTCATCCAAGAAGGCCACTGTCGTGGAACATAGTTCAACCCTATTGGAAAATATTGTAAATGGTTAATTCTTGAAAACCGTTTCCTACATCAAGTTGATTTTAACTAGGCATGGTGACATGATGGTCACCAAGAAAAATGTATGATTTTAGTTTAGTATCGATCATGAATCCAAGATGGTCGCCCCTGCAGATTTTAGTTTAACATTGCTTCCGACGGGAAAATGTTGTGAAGTGATAAATTCTTGAAAACTGTTGAAGTTGATAATAACAAGGTTTGGTAACATGATGGTCATCAACCGAATTTTATTATTTGTACCATTCACAAATCCAAAATGGCTGTCACTAGGGAAAGTAGTTATGTTTATTTTTGAAAACGGTTTCTACAGCAAGGTGATATTAATAAGGCATGGTAACATGGTAACATTATGGTCATTGAACATATTTATGATTTTAGTAACGATCATTTAAATCCAAGATGGCTGCCAATGCAGATCTTAGCTTTTTATTATGGGAAAATGTTGTAAATTGCTTATTCTTGAAAACCGTTCCACATATCAAGTTGATATTAACTATGCATGGTAACTAAATGGTCATCTACCATTTTTTTTTATCCTGCAATGGTAACTTTTACTATACAGATAAAACCCTACATATATTGCCTTGCTGTATCCTGCACAGCTGTATCTTGTACACTATACAGGATATCGATTTAAGCCACGCCTACTTCCGGTATTTATGGACAGACAAAAATCCCCGAAAAATTCATTTTTATTTTATATTTTCCATTAAATGAAGTTGTTTTATGTATTGCAGGATAAAAACAATATATAATTAGTGTCTTTAGATATCAAATGTATTTGTACTCGGCACGAAACAGATTGAAATGCTCGCCAAAGGCTCGCACGTCAATCTGTTTCTAAGCCTTGTACAAATACAGTTGATATTTAAAGACAATAACTATATATTGTCTATATATTTGTACGAATCAGATGCCCGGTACCAGGGATTATAGTTTAACTTAGAACTCTATGGGAAAATGTTGTAAATTGGTTATTCTTGAAATCCGTTTCATAATTGATATTAACTAGGTATTTTAATAGGACAGTAATCTACCAGATGAATGATTTTACTAACACTTGGCTGTCACCTCAGATTAATCATTTAACTCTGTCGAAAAATCTTATTTGATCAATAGCCAGCACGTGAGAGAACAGGCTCACGTGTTAGTATCTGGTTATATAACCCAATTGGGGTCTTCTATCAGGTTTACATTCATTGTTATGTAGGGGTGATAACTCGTTATTTATTAATGATGCTTATGACTTGATTACAATTATGATTTTACAACTCAAGAGTATATTTTAACAGTGCTCGTGTACTCATTTCACTATATTGATGCTGCTACGCCACATACGGGGTATAATTGCTGCTTCTACTGCTGCTGGGTGGTGGTGATGGTGAGATAAAATAGAAAAAAGACCAATTGTTTGACACAAACTCTATACATTTTCACCTCTTCACTTCCTTAAACTGTGAAAAAGTCACTCTGCATTTCACCAGGCTTGTGACTGGCTATAAGTATATATAGTAACACACTGGGGTCGAAGTGCGTATCGAGAAATTCCTTATTTACGTAAATGGAATTTAATTCTATAGATGCGACTCCATTAAATGCCTTTTTGGCGTCAATAACAAAAATTGACTGCGAAAAGGTGCACAATGACACAAATAAGGCACTTAATCGAGTCGCATCTACAGAAATTAAATGCAATTCATGTAAATAAGGTAATTCTCGATATGCACTTCGACCCTAGTGGTAAAAGGCTGCATTAACTTCCTCCGATCCCAAATGTCATTGATTTATCTTTTACATGGAGTCGTTGCTGCATAATAAAGGAAACTTCCATACACAAAAGCACTTGAAAAAAAGCTGTTCATCATAGAAAGCAATTAGCCTTCACCGGCGGATCAAGCCTTCAAAAAGGGGGTTCAGGTCAAAATTGTTACTATTTTTGTCCATTTTTCCCTCAATTATGTACGAAATTAATTTTTTTCCAGAAAAAAAGGGTTAGAACGCCACCTCTGTATTTGCCAATGAATGGTATAATAATATCGAAAAATGAACTGCAGGAGGATACTTTTAGTGTATGAAATATTTCAAAACTTAAGTTATTGTTACTTTTGAAAGTACAGAACAGCAGGGCCAGCCCGGTGCTTACGTTGGGTACTACCATCAGAAACATCATCCCAGTGGCAAATAAAAAACAAAAACAAAAAAAAACACACACACACAAAATACAGCATAAGCGGATCCTAAAAATGAGTTTCGGAGGTTCGACCCCCTTTTTGAAGGCTGATCCGCCAGTGATACCAAATTCATTTTTTTTTTTCAAATTCAAACTTTATTATCTTAAACTAAATATAGATACCGAAATTTCAGTAAATGTTAGTGGACGACCATTTGATTTTCAGGGCTGGGGCTTGGGCGATTTTTTGAATAAATAATTAAATCTTGACGCCAGTTAAAATAAATATATAATCCTACTTGTCATGAAAATAAATAATTTAATTTTGATTTGAAAATATATATATATATATTTTTTTTTTGTTTCAAATGCAAATAAAAAATTGATGTGAAATTTGGAGAAAATAAATAATTTGTTCGAAATTTTCATGAAAATAAATAATTTTTCTAAGCAAAATCGCACAAGCCTCCTGAAAATCAAATGACCGTCCCCTTAGTCCTGCAGATAACCATTTCGACATCTAATATGTCCTCGGTGAATATAAAATAAAACATTTTCAAGCCCCAAAACAATATCACTGATATGAACGAATAACAAAAAGTAACGCCTTAATCACCAAGGAGAGAGGTGTTAGTGAGAGGAATCCAAAGTTGACAGAATTTCTAAATTTTAGATAATTTTGTGTCGCCTGTACCTAGTGCAGGATCGACACATATGGATCACTATCCGTCGTCTTGTACCGTCTGTCTGTCCGTCCATCTGTATGGCTCCAACCGTCCATCTGTATGAGTAGTAGAACACGTTACCTCAGACCAAAATTGGCGAGGTGCCCCGTATTGCATTCTTTGTAAAATATTTTCATTTCCCCTCAATTTTTCGTAAAATATGCAAATTAGTTCAGGAGGGAATTTTAGTGCCAATATAGAGGGCGCTGCAATCGTTATTGACGAGGTGCTAATGTACTTTAATATCATTGACCTTTGGCCTGGTCCGTAGGTCTCGTCTCTATCCCGGCTTTAGCCTCGATTTTACCCTAACCCTAATCTATTTTTACTACACCTTAACCATTGTCTCTAGAATTCAGTGACTGAACCCTTTTGTTATAGTGTTTCATTGACCTTTGACCTCGTCTTGAGTGCTTCGCCTTTGGCTTTGACTTCACTAGTCCATAGTGTTGTCACTGGGTTTGCCTACTGGTCTCATCTTTATCCCAGCTTTGATCTTGCTTTTACCCTAACCCTAATCTATTTTTTTTTTATTACACCTTAACCATTGCCTCTAGAATCCAGTGACTGAACCTTTTCGTTATAGTGTTTCATTGACCTTTTTGACCTCGTCCTGAGTGATTTGCCTTTGGTTTTGACTTCACTAGTCCATAATATTGTCACTGGTCTCGCCCTACAACTATCCAGGATACTTTCCTAAGTCTCTCCTTCTACTTTACCTTCTACTTTGGTCTCGCCCTACTTCTCTTCATGTCCTCGTCTTATTCTAACCCTAATCTTGCACTTATTCTTGTATTAACCTTAACTTTTCTGTTGTTAGATCAGTAATGTTGTTTTTGTTCACGACTAACCCTAACCATTTTTTGCAGTATTTTCTTTACCTCCATAGTTACTTTCTATTTTCAAAATTATTGGAGTTATCTCCCTTTGATCCAACTCTAACCTTAGTTGCTATGACAACTCTATATTTTTTCTTTGTTTGTTTTATTATTTTGCATTGTTTTTTTTTTATCTTTGTTTTTTTTTTTGTTTTTTTTTTTTGTTTTTATTTTTTTTCATTATTATTATATTTATTTATTATATTATTTTAATTCTTTTGTTATTTTTATTATTCAATTATAGTTTCATTTTCTTTATTTAATTCATTCATATTCTTATTTATTATTCTTATTTATTTATTCATTTATTTCATTTATCATTAGTATTATTATTTTCTTTACTTTTTTAATTCCCTTTTTAATTTATTGTTTATTATTTATTTATTTTTATTTACTTTTTATGGTCATTATTATTTTCTATATTTTCATTTTTAATTATATTTAATTATATTTATTTATTTCATTTATTATCTTTATTATT